>JADBJO010005733.1:75000-85000 GCA_016801955.1 Conus betulinus | reverse complement strand
AATGCAGAAAAATGTGAAGTACTTCATATTGGTAAATCAAACTCACAAAATGATTACAATGAAAATAAGCGACAAGGAAATAAAAGTGTCTAAATGTGAGGAAGAGAGAAAGACCTAGGTGTGACTTTTGACAAAAGCTTACTATTTGATAAACACATTGCAAATAGTATTAACAAGGTTAACAGAATGATTGGAATAAGAGAAAGAGCCTTTACATTTATAGAAAACTGAAAAGGACACTTTCTTACAATTGTATAAGATATTAGTTAGACCCATTCTTGAATATGGTAATACTGTATGGTTTCTAATGTCAAAGAGACAATCAGAAGCTCTAGAACAGGTTCAAAGAAGAGCAACAAAGATGACCCATAGTATAAAGGATTACTCATACCAAGAAAGATTAAAATATTTACAACTTCCAACACTAAAAGTAAACTAGTAATTTAGCAGAAAGAGTAAGAGGGGACTTGATTAAGACATAAAAGATTTAAGATATTGAATGGTTTTGACGATATTGACAAAGCATGCTTTTTTTGTACTCCACAGATCAATACTACAAGAAACAGTGAAGATAAGATATTCAAACAACATTCCAAAACTAATTTGAAAAAAATTTACATTTACTAACAGAGTAACCAATTATTGGAATAAACTAACAACAAACATCAAACATGCACCAAGTACAAATACATTCAAGAACCTCATAGATAAACATGAATCAGTAATTGAAATTAACTATGATTTTGATGGTTAAACTACTTAAAGAAGACTGAGCTAGTCAACAACCAGACCAACAGACACCAAAAATAGAAGGGGTGTAAAAATCCTAAATAGGCTAAGTTGTTTCAATACAACACCCCGATCCTGATCCTGATTCAACTTCTGATCAACAAGTTGAATTGGCTATCATTCCATGTGGCAAGCACGAGGCAGAAAGGCAGCACTGATTCTCATCATATTTCCATGTTAAAGAACGATTCATTAAAGTATTGGCTGAATAAATTTTCCTATGAAATAAAGAGCTGTCCAAACTGCGTAGACCGGTTTGAAGAAAATCACACAAAGAAATGGGAGACAGGTATGTAATTTGAATTTTTGGCATGTTTGTACATGTCTCTATTTACTAATTTAGCGTACCCGGTGTTTTGCACACAGATAGCTTAGACCAATATCATACTTTTTTTTTTTTTTTTTTTTTTTTTACTAGAGCTTCTGTGTTTTCATTTGCCCTGCTTGTCTTACAGATAGCTTAATTAAAGCAACAAGATCTCAAAGCTCCTTTGTATTTGCACAAATTAATTGACAGATAGCTTTACATAACAAAATCACAAAGTTCCTTTGTCCTTGTTTGGCCGGTTTGTCTTATAATATAGTTTAAAACATCATCTCTCAGCTCGGAAGAAAGCTCGGGGGGGGGGGGGGGGGGGGGGGGGGGGGGGAATAGAAAAAACAAGAAAAACAGGGCAACAACTCAAGGTTGACAATGCACATTATTTGTTTTGAAATGAAAGAAATAATGTTTGTAGCTTTATTTCATAGAAACATTTATTCAGCCAAATACTTTAATGAATCGTTCTTTAACATGAAAATATAATGAGAATCAGTCAGTGCTGCCTTTCTGCTTAGAGCTTGCCACAGGGAATGATAGTCACATTCGACTTGTTGATCACAAGTTGAATCAGAATCTGTAGTAATCAGCTAGCCTGCCTAGACTGGTTTGAAGAAAGTAACACAAAGAAATGGGAGACAGACCTGTATGTAATTTGAATTTTTGGCACATTCATTGTCTCTATTTAGCATACCCGGTTTTTTCGCACAGACAGCTTAGACCAACATCATCTCAAAGCTTCTTTGTCTTTATTTGCCCTGCCTGTCTCGCAGATGGCTTAAAGCAACAAAAAATGTTAAAGTTTCTTTGTCATTATTTGCCTGCATTGTGTCACAAAAAAAATAGCTTTACACAACAAAATCACAAAGTTCCTTTGTCTTTATATGGCGGGTTTGCCTTGCATATATATAGTTTGAAACATCATCTCTAAGCTCGGGAAAAAAGAAAAAAAAAAAAAAGCGAGAAGCAAACATGAAGACAGATAACAACTTAATGATGCACTCTCTTTCAGTGTTATGTTCCCAGCTGTTCCCCCGGCTGTATCGTCTGTTTTTTGTTTTTTTTTTTAAATCTTGGAGTCAACCTCCCCCAATCCCAAGGCTTTCATACAGTACCGAGTGGATGATGGTTGTTGGGTTAAACGGTCTCAAACCATATGCAGTCTGGCCTAGGGCGACACCAGGCTAACAGACTTAATGTGCAGGCGTTTCCTATATGTATGGACACCCATTGCCCTTCCCTGATATGAGGCTCTGTTAGACGACTGCTTATGACCCCTCAACACTAACAATACCTTCTTATGGGTTCTCAAATACTTTGTCTCGCATGCACCTTTGGGATCTTCAAGTGCAGGCTTTGTGTCTTAAAACTGGATCCCCTCACAACCATAGTCAGCGTAGCAAAAGAGGTGGGAGAAGAAGAAAGGTAGCTACGGCTATAACAAAAGCTGAAAGACTATCCAAGAAATATTTCCAAATTTGTACTTGGAACTGCTGCAGTGCCAGAAAGAGGATCTCAACAATTGAAAAACTAGCATATGACTTTGATGTTCTCTGGACTCTACAAGAAACTAGAAGTGCCGCCCACAGACCATTACAATTGGATGACTTCATCATGATCTTTCAAAAGCATGATGGAAGAGGACTAGCTATGATAAGAAACAAAACAAAAAAAGAAAAACGCTTGAAAAACAAAAACTGACCAGAATAGACTTGGAAAAATGGTGTACCAGCACACATGAACTAATGGGTGTGAGGCTAGGAAGACCGGATGGTAATCAGAAAAGCCTTGTACTGATCAATGCAGACATACATCCAGGTACCTACACATCAAAAACGGATTGGACTTTTCTGAAAGAAATAAAACATGAATTAGGAGACTTATACTATGTGGAGATCTTAATGCACGCTCAAAATTGTGGGATCAACATGGTACTAATCCTCAAGGAATTGCGCTGGAAGTGATGTTGGATTAAGTACTTCTTAGTGCATTGACATCATCATCCCAAACACATACAGGTAGGCAGGGTGACACTGACAGTGTCATTGACTTTGCACTCATTGGACCAAAATTTCACAGCAGGCATGAGTGCAGAAGCACTTCTTCATCATGGAAGTGACCATATCCCTGTTGTGTTCAGTTTACAGAAAGTTGCATGTCTGAGGTTTCTTCCGATCCGGCCATCATGTAGAAGTGGTGTTTCAAGAACGGATTTTTAGGGGACAAATGTGATGGCCTGTGCGCAGGTTTCTAACTCTCCAGCCATCATTTATAGGAAGTGTTTCAAGATACCACTGGTTCGATATTAGCAGATATTAATAGACTACTCACTAGTGTGAATCACCGACTGCCTCCTTGAGCATAGGTTTCTGTCCGTTTGGTTTGCATTTCATTGTTTGGGAAAGGGGGGGGGGGGGGGGGGGGGGGCATTGGAGGGGGGGAGGGATTAACTTACCTGAGTTAACTTAGTGACATTTTCTTGTGTGCAGATTTTGCGTGTCTGCCAGACATCAGCCATGATTATTCCAGTGCGATGCTTCACCTGTGGCAAGGTGATCGGCAACAAGTGGGAGGCGTACATCAGTCTGCTGCAAGTGGAGTACACTGAAGGGTATGTCCGGATATGCTAGTTCCATGAATTTTATGAGCTTTCGCAATGGTGTATGATGCTGTTGTTTGTCACTTTGTTTTGTTTCTGTGTATTTATTCATGTGGGAGTAGCTTTTTTTTTTTTTTTTTAAACATATTCACTGGTTCAGCACAACAGTCATTGTTATCTGTCACTCTACATCTTTTTGACTTGTCTTTTTGTCTGTTTCTGCTTTTCATGAAAAGATAATCCTTTTACAGGCATCCCTCCTGTTTGTAAAACATACATATTCTTGTATTTTTTGTCACAGTTGGACATTGTTTTTGTCTAAAATTCTTACCATGCTTGACAGTATCATGAGTATTGCAAAGAAGTCTGTGTCGAGATTATATATATGTATGTATGTATGTATATGCAGTTCACTGTTCATGGGAACTCACATTAGTCAGGAACATTGATTATTCTGCATGTACATGTTTTCTAAATAATCTTCCCAAAGCTACAAATTGGCAATGAACAAATGACTGTACAAAATTTCAATCTGAAATTTTACTTTAAGAATTATTGTTATCAATATCAGTGCCAAACAGTCCCTCTACAGAACTGATTTTCATTAAATCCAGTCTTATTACAAGAAAGTTTGTCATTCATACCCCTAAAAAATTGTGATACACATGATTTTCCTGCAAGGAATTGCCAGTGTCTGTCTTACATTTTTTTTATTTTTTATTTTTAAAGTAAACACTATAAACAATTTATTTTCTCCTGATACTTTCCTGTGTTTTGTCACTGTAACATCCTTTGCAGGTGTTTCACAGCGAGTTAGTGATGCTAAGTTAGTATGCTTGTGTGTGGAACATGAATACTTGTGCACATGCTAATTGCTGTTTCCTTTCTTTTTTCTTTCTTTTTTTGAATAGATGGAATTAACTCGACTGGGACTGGTCATATAATTTTGTAATTCCAATCATGTCATTGGAGTGCATTGATCAGTTCTGTCAACATGATTGATTGTAGCTCGAAGAACATAAAGGTGTTGCACACTATGAAACATGTTGGCCGTTCAAGACTGAAGATGTGTTTATTTCAAGTGAAAGGCGACAAAGACATTTTCGTTTCTGTTGTTGTTTTCAGTGATGCGCTTGATGCTCTGGGACTGAAGCGGTACTGTTGCCGACGGATGTTGCTGGCTCATGTGGACCTGATCGAGAAGCTGCTGAACTACGCTCCTCTGGAAAAGTGATGAAATTTCATGAAGATCAACAGATCAGAGAACATTTTCTGCAGCGGAGAGGAGGGGGGTTGTTTTTGACAACAACAGTGACATGTCGCCACCACTCGATGGACATGTTTCTCACATGTTGGATAACACTTGATCATTAGTAATCATTGACCTGAAGAATGAGTAAACTTTTTTTTTTTAATAGTGTTTCTAGGCTTTTCAAGAATGACAAAGGGCAAGTGAATTTTTATCAAGGTCTAGAAGGTGGAAAGTGTTTTTTAAAGTCCGGTGTATGGTGTTTGAAAGAAAAAAATGAAATGCAATAGGTAAAGTGATGGGGTTTGATCTCTTTGTATTTTATTATTATGAAAAATGGTGAAGTTCTCTTGTAAGAAAAATTCTTTGTGTTCTCATACTCACTGTGAGTGTTGTTTAAATGCAGGAGACATGTATTTTTGTGTGTGTGTGTGTGTGTGTGTGTGTGTGTGTGTGTGTGTGTGTGTGTGTGCATGAGATTGTGTGTGTGTGTGTGTGTGTGTGTAAAACGAGAGAGCAAATGCATGCATTTTGTTTCTGTAAGAGCTTGTGTGTGTGTGTGTGTGTGTGTGTGTGTGTGTGTGTGTGTAAAGGAGAGAGCAAATGCATGCATTTTGTTTCTGTAAGAGCTTTGTATGTGAGGATTATGGAGAGTGTGTGTGTGTGTGTGTGCTATGTTGGAATTAAAAAGGGAAAAAAAACTGATCAGTTTGTGGGTTTACATGCTCTTGTAAGCATGTGTTTAATGATTTGTGAACATTTGTGTCTTCATTTACAGTTGAACAAACATGTTTTTAAATGTACGTTTGTCAGCACGCTCATGTATTGTTTCTTTCTCTCTCCCCACTCTGTCTCTCTTGCACGCTTTTTTAACAGCCCATGTAAAAAAATCAAGACAGATGATTGTGTTCATGTTTACTTTTAAGAGAAAAAACAAACAGCTGCCTTCTCAATTCTAAATTCTAGCGAAAGTCAAAGTCTGTATTAAGTCAAATATTGAAAAGCACGATTAACCACATTCGACACTATCTTTCTCTGAGTCATACACACAGAATACCTTGCCCTCAAATGTTTACAAATATTTGTGCACAACAGAAAAACATTAGAAATAAAAAAGACATGGAAGAACTTTAAAAATTTAGTCTCATGTGTAAAACTTGTGAACTGAATATAAAATAATTTTTTTTTTTTGTAACATAAGCCAACTTGATACCATTATCTGACAGTGAAATTTATCTACTTGTACATCTGTTACGTAGTGTGACAGGTCTCTCTCTCTCTCTCTCTCTCTCTCTCTCTCTCTCTCTCTCTCTCTTCTTACACACACACACACACACACACAAAACAGAAAAATCATTGAGTAAAATACAGATTGAGATAATGGGGAGAATGATAAACATTAAAGTATCTTTGCAACATATCTAAAAAAAAAAAGTAAATATGACATTGACAACAGTGATAAAAAAAGATAATTTCTTAAAAACAAAAGCAGTCAGGTCATCCACATTGTAACTTTGTTTCTCTGTCTTTGACCTCCTAAACATTAAAGTATCTTTGCAACAAATCTAAATATGACATTGACAACAGAGATAAAAAAAAGATCATTTCTTAAAACAAAAAAGCAGTCAGGTCATCCACATTGTAACTTTGTTTCTCTGTCTTTGACCTTTCTGTCTTTCCTCTTACTGTCCATCCTTTCTGTGTGCCAAAATGCTGATGAGGCAGCACAGTTTGTTTTAAATACGAACTGTTCATATTCATGTCTATTTCATGAGCACATTTTGCATACAAGTTCTTTTTGTCATGTGCTGCGTGTGGGTGTGTGCATGTGTGTATATATGCATGCAATTGCTTGTGGGAATACTAATCATTTCAAGCGACAGATGAAGTGAAATAGTCTGTGTAATATTCCATTCTGATCTGACATGAACTGTCATCCCCTCTTCTACTACCATATCACTCCAGCATGTATGCACAAACGCATACATAATACAAAACCATTTTTAACTTAATGTTTATTTCTGTCCAGGATACTGTTGTTAATATTTGATAGCTTTCTTTCTCTGACAATACACATGCTCAAGTCCTGGAGGATGAGACGAGTTGAAGTGCATGCCAGTGGTGACTTGAAATGGGACAATCCATACAATGCTGCGACATATTCATTGAAATGTTTTGCCAAGTAGTAAAATTCAAATTTTGTTTTAAAGGGGGTGGGGAGTGAAGGGAGATCATGGTCAGTTGGAAAGCTGCTGAGACTGACATTTATCCCCATTGCAGGAAACAGAGAAATTTCTCAATGATTTTGTGCATTTTTTTACAACTGCACATGGCCTACTGCATTTTCTGAGAGTGAATGAGAGAATGCTTTCTTAAATTCATGTGTATGTGATGATTTAAGTGCTTCAGTAGACCAAATCCCAAGGAGAACACAACAGGACTGGATTATCAAAAGATGGCAGAAAATTGTACAATATGAATTGAATGGACACATCTTAGACATGTGTTGAAACAAAAAAAACTTGAATTTAAAGTGTGTGGTAAGAATAAGAATTTGTGTGCCAGAAACAACCATCAGGCAATATGAGTTAATTTTGTTGACATTACTTGCTGCTGCAGCCAAGAATTTTCAGTGTGCTGGTGAAATCATTGGTCATTTTCTGTAGAGGTTGAAGAGGAGCATTGCTTACTCCAGATCACATCAAGAGAGATCTCATGTTTTAAACTGTCTTGACAGCAGAAATTTTGAACATGTGTCTTAGTTCAGCGTTGTTAATTTTTTTTTTTTTTTTTTTTTTTTTCAGATCAAAAGAGCAGGACTCTATGAACAGAAAGAAGAAGCAGGCACATGAACTTGAATATGTCACATGTTACTGAAACAAGATCCTGTAGTCACTAGTTTTCAATTCATCTGTAAACAACAAAGGAGTTTTCACTAGATAATTATGGGAGATACACTACACGGAAACATGCCTGTGTTAAAATTTTCTCCAAGTCATCATTGCTCAGTTGCAGAGTCACACCCAAGGAAGACAAATCAAACCTGAGCACTGTGTTGGGGAATGAGTACAGTGCCCCTGTCATTCCAACTTTGACTTGTCCCAGATTATGGGAGGACCAGGTCTATCAAGGCCACAGGATTGAGGTCTTCCTGAGTCCAGGATACTGAAGAGTCTTCTGGCCAAGGGAGACAGTGTGACAACCCAGCATTGTTCACGGGATGTAGGGCACTGCGGGATCTAAAGGCTGTACGAAGACGTCGAACATTCCTTTTGTGGGATCATCCTCTTCGGTGCAGAGCACAATGTAAAGCTGACCGACCCCATCTGCAAGGAGATAAGTTTTGCATTGCTCTGCATCATCTTTGAGGAATCTTGCCTGTGGTTGGATGTCTGTTAGGTCAACTTTTGCACCTGATTGTTTAATGAGCTGTTGTAGTTTGGCTATTTTTGCCATCTCTTGTGTTTTTCTCTGCACTGGGCTCCATTTGCATGCTCTTCACTGTGATCATTCTGCTCGTCAGTGCTGTTGTTTCCAGGGGTCAGCATTCTGTTCCAAAATAATGACTGACACAGCCTTGCCAGAATCTGGTTGGGCAGGTATTGATTCAAGAGGCGAACAAAGTGGGTTATGAATCTCAAGGTCCACTCTCTCAGTGGAGCTGTTAGGTGATAGAAAAGGTTTCTGCACTGTCCTGCTGTCGTACCTACATGAACAATGTCTCGATCTTGGGAGAGCTGACAGTATCTTTCTTCAAGTGGTTCATGTGGGGAAAAATCATTTCTGTGAGCATGGAAAGGCTGTGGTATAGTGGTGCCTGTGGACGCTGTAGGGGATGAGGAGCAGGAAGACATGGCTTGCAGTTTCTCGATGTTCCCTTTCATCTGAATTGTAATGACTTGATGGCCGACGCCGCTCATGAAAGTCTCCAGTTGCTTCATTGTTACCTGCAGACGAAGAGACCAAGGTCAGCTGGATGAGGGAATGTCAGAACAACTCTACCTTTGTGATAAAGATTGGCAGAAATGGCAACCACGAACTGGGGTTGTTTGAGATGAGCCAGGGCAAACGGGTGCTCTTGATGTTCATGGAGATGGAGCAGAGACCACAGTTCTTCTCTGTCCAGAGGTTCTATCTTTTTTCTCGGTTTCAGCTCCTTCTTCAGTGAGCTGAAGTCAATCTTTTGACTTTCATGGCAGATGAAGAGAAAGTAGTTTGCCCTTTTGTCCTTCAGGTATACTGATTTGCAGGGCAAAGAAGAGAAGTTCAAGGCACTTTCGTCTCCCTTTGCAGGCACCATCTCCACACTGATTCCAAGCTGCTGAAAGAGGTCCGAGTGTTGTGTGAAAGTGCTTTCTGTCTGTGCCATCATCTCGCCATGCTGTGTCATCTGTTGAAGAGTGCCTGTTTCTTCTGTCAACTCTTCATCTCCTTCCCCCATTTTGGACTCTTTGAATTTGTGTTCTTGGGTGGGTTTATGCTTGTAGTAGCAGCCACCTTTCAGATTATTGTAACGCCTTCTAGCACTGTAGCAGGTTAGGGAAGGAAGCCTTTCCAAGGTGACGCCACAATGATCGAGAAACCTCTCCAGCTGTGAAAAAGTCAGTGTAACCTGAAGGTCCTCTTTCAGAGGGTGGAAGTAGAGCTTGGTGGAGACTTGGTCAATCCTCTTCACCAAGGAGTCATCAATGAGGACTCGAATACTTGCTGAAGAGTGGACAAGGGCAAGGGGAGATACGGCCCCACTCTTGACGCGGAGCAAGCTCCACAAGGACTCGGTGCTGGCAAAATGCAGGTTTCCCTGTGCATTGAGGTGATACTTCACAACATGCAGATCAGCCCTGTCATCTTCCCCACACACTATAAGGTATGTTTGCCCCTTTTTGTCCTTCACCAGAAGATTTTTACAGTAGACTTCACTGTCGACTGGTTTTGTCTTGCTTTCTTGCTGCCGTTCATGCTTCAGCTTATGCCGCTCAAGGTGCGGTGAAATTCCCAGCTGACGCAAGACTTCCATAACTTTCTGGACATCTGGATCCGTTCC
>JADBJO010005733.1:47500-65000 GCA_016801955.1 Conus betulinus | reverse complement strand
TGCTGTACAAGATTCACATACTCAACCACCCACCCACCCACCCCACACACACACACACACACACACACACACACACACACACACACACACACACACACACATACACACATGTACATGCACACACACACACCCTCCCCCTTCCCGTCCCCCCCCCCCCCCCCCCCCCCCCCACACACACACACACACATGCAGATGCACACACAAAGGCATGCATGCACTTGCATGTGACAAATATGACAGCACAGAGCAAATCAGATGACATAACATAAAATGTGTCCTGTTCTCTCAGAACAATAGCAAATAATTGATGAGCACAGGCTGCACAAACTACAGGCATTCATATTGTTGCTGATGCATGACATAAATCATGCAGATTAGTAGTATGCGTGTAATTTTGTTTGGTTGCCACAAGGAAATCTAGTTACACTTCCACTAGATAATCTACCAATGTGCAAGAGTTCATGTGAATAACAATACTAACATCTGTGTGATGATCCTCATCAAGACTTAATCACCTATTTTATATTATCCTTTGAATATCAAAGCTAACGATTTGGAAAAAAACAAAACAAAACAAAACAAAAAAACAGAGAAAGTGATGTGCAGAAAGCAGAGTGTCTGAATTAGAAACAGACCATTCCCCAAAAAGCCTTTTTGTTATCTCTGACTCTAATGTTAAACATGAAAAGAACCTCTGGTAGTGGACAAGTTTCTGTAGTAGAGTGATTTTAGATTGACCAGTATGAGTCAAAACTTGACAATATAACAAAACTGGGAAACTCAGAAGACATGACATAAAATTCATCCTATTCTATCTGTTCAACATCAAATTATGGATGAATTTAAGTTGCACAAGGTATATCAATTATCAGGTTGATCAGTATTATTTAAGTTTGTTTCATTTGTAACACATATCTTTTGTGATTGTAAGTCATTATGTATGAACAGATAAGCATCTAAATTCTCATAAAGTTTAAAAACATTTAACAATACAGAGTGAAACAGACGACAAAGTGAAATGCGTCCTATTCTTTTTTGAACATCATAAAATAACTGATGTTCACAGGTTACAAATTACCAGCATTTATGGTGTTACCAATTGACAGTATACATTGGCAGATTATTTTTAATTATTTGTCGGTTTATTTGACATACAAAACTCTGATTAAACTTCCACAAGGATAGTCTGTCGATGTGGTAGATTTATTGTGAATACAGGCTACCACAGGCGTTCTTGCTCTCACATGCAACAGCTATTTATAATGATACAATGTAATCAGAAGACAGTATATGAAATTAATCATATTCAATCTTAGCAACATCAAATTGTAAATGGATACAAGTTGGGAAAAAAAAAACACACACAAAAACACGAAACAACAACAAAGAAACCCTCAAAACAAAAGAATGAACATTTGAGGTGTTGCCATGCATAACACCAATCCGTGACTGGTGAAAAACAAGTTTTTGTGGTATTATGACTGCAGGTTGAGGCCACACTAATGTGAATTGCAAAACTAGTGAGTCTTTGAATTTTAATACTTTAGTCCACGGTTTGTTCAGTGGCTGAGTTGACAAATTTACCTTTGAAGCCTTTAAAAAAACGCACACATTTTTTATTTTTTAAACTGCAGAAGGCTTAGGCCATATGCAAATCTACTTAATGATTACTTACAAACCATCTTTTTTTTTTTACGGGCTGTTCTCTAAACATAAACTATGCAAGCGGCATGCTGCAGGAAAGTGTTCAATGTCAACCTGCATTAATCTTATCAGTGTTGTTTAAAAGAATGTAAGTTTATTTGTGCATATTAATTCTCAGCAGCATGGTTTGAAAGAATATATATGTGTATTCATGCATTATTGTTTTGCATAAAAAAAAAAATCAAACAAACAGATAAAAGTACTGTGGCTGTCAGCAGTTGAGTTAACAGTCCAGTGAAAATATGTCAGGTAATCAGTGACCTGTTTACACACACACACACACACACACACACACACACACACACACACACACACACACACATGCACACATACATACACACATGCGCACTCACGCACATACACACACATGCACACGCACGCGTACACACACACACACACACACACACACACACACACACACACACACACACACACCACCGTCTTCTTCTTCAGGTTTTAAAGCAGTTCTGTTTTTACTGTACCCACTTCATTTCATGTTTTCATGTTGTGAATTTGAGGTGATGGCATGCAGTTCAACTAATTTACCTTTTACTGAGCCTGAATCTGATTGAACAGGTTTCTGGATAGTGTGACCTAGCAGGTAATTCAGGAGATGCCCCAATGCATCAGAAAATTTTATGGTACACTATTACACAAGCAAAATGACTTGTTACATGTTCTTATCCATGTGACTTTTTTTTAATCTGTGTCTGAAATTTTCATATTAATCAAGCTTAAAGATCACACACACACACACACACACACACACACACCACACACACACACACACACACACACACACTCTCTCTCTCTCTCTCTCTCTCTCTCTTTCTCTCTCACACACACACACACATACTCACTCACACACACAGAGAGGAGAGGGGTAAAGGGGGGACGCATGAGCATGTACATATCGATGCAAAGAGAGAAACAAGGCTTTATGCCATTATGTATAGACGTGAGCATGCTCACACATTTATACAGACTGCTCGCACATGCGCGCACACATGCATGCACATGTCCCCCCCCCCCCCCCAAAAAAAGACTTGTTTTTCTTTTGTCAAAATAAAAGAATGACAGTTCCGATTTACCGTTTAATGTAATTGTCAAGGAGGTTTTTGAATTTTTTCTTCTTCTTCCTAAAAAAACTGGTTCACTCAAAAATGAGTAGGTCACCAGTTAGTATCCGATAAATTTGATAAATGTTTACAAGATTTTTCAAAATATTGACAGTACAAACGAAGGTTTATTTCACTTGCCAAACGAAATAGGGGTTAGCATTGAGAGAGAGAGAGAGAGAGAGAGAGTGTGTTCGCATATAGAAAAAAAAACTTGGTGTTTGTCATCGTATGTATAGCTGTCGTTATAATGGGATATACCTATTTTTTAAGTGCTTTTGGACGCCCCAGAGTGCTTTACAATATCAAGTGAATACACTTCCTCACGTCTGAAGTTTAGACGCACAGGTTTTCAAACCATCGGGTATTACGACCGTATCACAAGCCCAGCTATCCGGACATTCTCCTCCCCTCCCCTCAAGTCCTCCCCGCCATCAGCCTCACTTCTCCCGCCGTTTACCTTCACCCATTCTCTTGTCTCCCGTCCCCTACTGTGCACACACGGGCACACCAACACGCACTCGCTGCCACAACCCTCCACCAACTTGCACAGACTCGCATCATGCACGCGCACGCATATATACGCGTTCACGGGAGAGACGAAAGCAGGTACAAACTATAACAACATCAACAACGACAACAAAAACAACAACAACAACAACAGTCGAAAGAAGAACTGGATTACACGACAGTCTGCTTGAAAAGTTACATTTAAGGTTTTACTCTAAAGGATGAAAGTGAAAGACCGTTACCGACTTTGACGAATAATCGAAGATGCAGACCGCTCGAAGCCTAAGAGTGAAATGCATCGCCATGTATCCACGCTGTGACTCACCGGCATTCACAACGTACATGATCTGATATCGATTGAAGTACTTCATTATATTCGTTTGATTTCAAGAGGTTGAAATGGAGGAATGGAGGAAAACTCTTGGAATGGTAGGTTCGTGGGAGCGTAAGTCACAAAGCTTTTGATTGCTGTTTCTGTCTTTAACGCTTGTCGGTTTGGAAATCTCGATTCTCCTGAACTTAAACCTGTAGGAAATCGTGCATAACATTGAAATAGCAGTGGCGTGCACGAAATTCAGCAGGTAGAGAACGACGGGTAAAAATGAAGATACAGAGGAGGAGTCTTGTTTTCCCTCCTCTTCCTCCTCCTCCTCTCTCCGTCTGTCTGTCTCTCTCTGTGATATCTTTAATCTGCTCGATGGAAACTGCTGACTGCTTTGTTTTTCAAATACAACTTATCGTTGTTGATAGTTATAACTGTCTAATCAGTTAATGAATGATTACACGCAAATGGATTGTGATGACCCTCACCCTCCTGTCCTATCTACAAAAAAAAAAAAAAAAACCGAAACAAAACACGGAGAGGGAAAGCTATGTAATCATTTCAAATGACTTCTGTTGACAGGTACTGTTGACTGTGGCGACTCCAATCCACATGGCAGCCAGATAATGTGGTGCCACTGATCAGCCAATGCTGGACAAGGTCATGCACATGACAGCTGGACAACATCTTATCGACACACTATCACAGACCAGTTGATACTGGGCTAAGTCATAGAACGGGCAAGACAGCAGGAGTGTACATCATTAACTGCAGAGCTCATTGCCATGAGGAAGACAGCAGCTGCCCAAAGTACAGAAAATGACGCGCTGGGGCGGAACGAGCAACCCAGCTGGAAGGAGGACCTGCCATTTCTACGACACGCGCAGAGGAGAGACCATCTGCAGATGCAACAGCATGTTGCTTCCCGACTCCCCTGGCTTCAGGGTTTGTACTGTGGACACCGTACATTCCTGCTAGTGATAGTGTTCACAGACACCTTCCAGGATCTCGGACCCCTGCTGCCTCCTCTGTTCTGGTGCTAATGTTCACGTGGCTGTTCTGCACACCCAAGAACGCTGCCCGATACGTGGACCTGTATACCCGCCGGGGCTGGCATGTGCTGCTCATCTCCAGTCAGCTGCTGCACTTTCTTTGGCCTCCTTGTTCCAGGCATTTTGCCCAAGATGTGGCTAGCATTCTGAAGGAGAGGTGCGGGCAGTACGCCCACACGGTGGTGCATGCCATGTCCATCGGCGCCTACACTACACCACATGTCGGATGATGGCCGGGGACGTGCCAGACCTACAGACCTACCTGTTCAGCAAGCTGCGTGCCGTGGTCTTTGACAGCCTGACCATGGGATCCTTGGATCACATGGTGCGTGGAATCGCCACGGGCCTCAGTCAGTTTGGGGTAGTCCAGACAGCCGCCAGATCGCTGGCCAACCTGTATTTCTTTCTGACGTACAAAACCACGGTGCAGGCCTTTGATGAAGGGATAGAATTTTTTCCAGACTAACCCCGCCCCTGTGCCAACCTTGGTGTTGGGCAGCGAGGACGACCCCATGTGTGACGTGAAAGCCCTACGCAGCATGCTGCGTGACTGGACTAGCACTGCTGCCCTTCAGGTGTCCTTCAAGATGTGGGAAAAGTCGGGCCACAGCGCTCACCTCCTTCACCACGCTGAAGAATACCAGCAGCTTCTCGATACGTTTCTCCACTCCGTAAACTTGGTATCCTGGCCTGAGGCTAGGGACGGGGGAGGGGAGGGTGGACACCCTGTCAGCAAGCTGTGAGTACTAGGTGACCATTAACTTCCACCTCCGCGTTCTTCTTCAGGGTGGGGCCAGAGGACGCTGCACATTGATCATTCCCATTGCCACCTGTCTTGCCTGAGGGTGGAGGTAGAAGGGACAAGTGTATGTGACTTCTGCCTTCTCTCTCCTGTTCTTCAGGGTGTGACCAGTGGACTTTCCATGTGTGTGGGTCCCAGAGGAGGACAGTTCCCTCCCCTCTCCCTCCTTTCTCTCACCCTTACTCTCCACGTTCGAGAAGAAGACTGAACACTCCGACCATGACTCTCTCTATCCACAAACTACCACGTGCTGCCACAGAGCTGATTATAAATATAGCTGGTGGTAGAAGTGCGCGTACACCAAGATGTGAACAGTAAAAAATGGTCCTGTGGTGAAATTGTGGTTCTTGTGTTCTGGGAACATTGTGCTAGGAATGCCCTTTATACTGTGACTGTCTTTGATGAGCCCTGCTCCCTCGCCCTCCTTTTCTTTTTTTTTTCCTAAAACTTTTTGCGCGCTCTCTCTCTCTCTCTCTCTCTCTCTCTCTCTCTCTCTCTCTCTCTCTCTCTCTCTCATTTCTAGCATGCGAGCTTTTTTATCTGTCGACTAGGAACTGATGCTGTAAACACTCTTGAGAGCAGACTCTAGGTGTTGATTCTGCTGTATTTGATTACCTACATGACAGATTTGAATTTTTTGACAGACATGTTTCAATCAAATAAGTGGAGAGCTGACAGGTGCGCAAAAATTGCAGTGTGCAAAGACAACATAGAAGCGGCTTTTCTGTAAGTTTCATTTATAAGCTCCTCCTTCCTCAAAACAGGACCAGCAGGCAAACAATCGTGAATAGAAGAAAGAAGGAAGATATGTAGGCTATTATAAACCAAGGAAAAGAGAACTTTCTAATGTTTGTCTGCAGGAATACTTTTTCTCTCTTCCTCCATATTCCCAAACCAACACCTTTTTCCTTCTTTCCTCTCTTCGTTCGAAAGGAAAGGGAAGAAACAGAATCAAAGATTTTTACGAAGTGAAATATCCTCAGTATTTATTCCTCATGGGCATATGTCTTTAAAAAAAAAAAAAAAAAAAGACATTTTCACAGGAACCATTACAGTAAACTTGGGCAATTCTGATAAGTTTTCTGTGGTAGTGGTACGTTTATCGTTTTACCCCCTTATTATTTCCATTGTGGGGGCTAACCAATTAAGCAGAAGGTCATTTGAACTGCTTAGTTCTATCTGCCGGAGGAATGTTAGTAGTTTAGCTTACATGATGCGGATTAGTGTCGACACTGGGACCTCCCCACTGTGCACTATTGTCAGCCTTCAGAGGGCGCGCTGTGTGGTCGGCTAGAAATGTATAGGTGCTTAGACCAGTGGGCCCTAGCTGTGAAAATGTTATAGGTCATTTCTGCCGTATGATGGGCCAAGCTTTTGTGATAGGCATCAGGTGTGGATGGTATTATTTTTCAGGGCGTTGGGTGGGTTGCCCTCGGCAACATTTTGTATAAAGCTCTGTGCGCGCGTGTGAGTGAGTGAGTGAATGTGTGTGTGTGTGTGTGAGAGAGAGAGAGAGAGAGAGGAAAAGGCATCCTTTTTACCTAATTTCAGTAAACAGCATGGAAGAGTTGGGTGTGTGGAGGGGAGGGGAGGGGAGGGGGTGTCTCTTTAAAATTTCTGTAGAAAGGAAGGGCGGTGAGGGATGGTCGGGCTACGTCATGTCAGCAAAATTATTGTAAATGGCGGAAGGGGAGGGGTGGGTGGAGGTGTGTGTGTGTGTGTGTGTGGGGGGGGGGGGGGGGGGGGGGGGTAGGTGGAGGTTGTACCAGAAGACACTCCTCCTAACGTTCCTAGTGAAGAAGGTGGGCATTGTTCGCAAAGGAAGCTCACAGCAGTGCAAAAACAAGACAGAACAGGGCTTTGACATATGACTGTATTGGGCTGGTTCCAAACAGGGTTTTGCCATTGGCCGGTTTTTCTAATCAAAATGCAATGGTGTTATTTGGGAGAATGACGCGCCGGTGGCGTATGGCACGGTCAGGAAACGAACAGTCTGGCTGCACACCAAAAATTAAGGCGCCAAGGCCTTGTTTAAGGAGTCGAGTATTTATAGACAGACGCAATAAGATTGTTTTAAGAATTTTTATTGTGTCTGACAGTTGACTTAGATTGTTTCGAGAATTTTTATTGTGTCTGAAAGTTGACTTGCTTTCTTTTCTTCTTCTCTTCTTTTCTTTCATATGGCCGTCAATGTACATGCCAGATGGTTCCAAACAGATGAAAATGAAAAGAATGGGACTTTATGGGGGGGGGGGGGGGGGGGGGTGGGGGGGGGGGGGGGGGGGGGGGGGTGGGGGTGGGGGGGGGGATCGCCTAGCACAAAGAAAGGGTCATGAGTGAGTAAGACGGCCTGAAATGTGACGTCAGCAAAGGAGAAGGTCATGTGTTTGAAAATTGTGAATGATGTTTATCTGTGGAAAAAAAAAAGAAGTGAAATGATTAGTGCGAGTTGTTCTTTTGTTCAATTATCTATTTATCAGTTTAATATCAAATGCTGGCACAAAACTGGCTCAAATTCATGCTAGGCCTCAAAACGCTCACTCGGATTATTATAGTGATTTAAAACAAAATCCTAATTGTGGCATGTGGCCTCTGATGAAATTGAAAACGGATCGCAAACAGGCGCGTGCGCACACGATAAAACGTTCATTGGTCGGCCCAGGGGAACTTGTCCCGGACTGTCTGTTGCTGGTGTAGATCATGCGCCATGCCCTGACAGTTGCAAGGTCGAATTCTGTTCATCGATTCGTTTTAACTCGAGTCAACGAGATTAGATAATGTTCTATCCATTGGGATCGGCCAGTGCTTATTGAAATCGGGCTGTTGACAGTGCGCGCATGCGCGCGCGCGCCTGTGCGTATGTGTGTGTGTGTGTGTGTGTGTGTGTGAGAGAGAGAGAGAGAGAGAGAGTGCACGCGCGCGCGCGCGCGCTGTACCAAAGATAATCGAAAATAAAAGTTCAGAAGGTGTAATGTATCCACTTGTTAGTCTACACTAATTAATTGATTGCGTGTCCTTACACCTGAGCGAGCGAGAGAGAGAGAGGGAGAGAGAGACAGAGGGGCCACTGAAGTTTAAAAAAAGGGTGCGAAAACAGCACTCCAACGTGAAGATAATGTCACAGCAGTTTATTCTATTTTACGATCAGTAAACACGCAACCAAACATGTATATCCTGCTGTTTACACAACAACATAACATACTCTGGGATCAATGCCTATAGATCCAGTTATCAGAATTGAAGCAGGAAAGAAAAAAAGAAAAAGAAAAAAAGCACTAAGAAACAACGTCAACAATAGCACATGCAAAACAACATTAAATATCAACAACAAAGAAAACCAGCTGATGTCCAGAAAGCCAGAAACAAGTACTGCAGCTTTACAAGACTCAAAATCTATTCATTGCAAAATGATCCCAAGTGGATACGAGGAGAAACCAAAGCGAAACGAAAATGAAAAGAAGCAAAGCACCCATAACAATCACAACAAGCTAGCCTGAGCAGTAAATATCGTCTAAATCATGGTATAACAGCAGCACTTCGATATTACCGAAACAAAACATTCGACGAACCCGAGAAAAGCAAACGAAAGATACAAACAAGAGAAAAAAGAAAGAAGAAGAAGAAGAAAAAGCCTCTTTCAGTAGCTCTTCACAAAATTGGCCAGTTTTTATCACAGCTGTTTTGTTTTATGTTATTTTGTTGCCGTTGTTGAAGAAAATAAACTGCGTAAATTAACCGCGTTTCGATGTTGCTTATAGTATGGTTTCAGCAACTGTTCTCTACTAGTGTTCCTAAGACAAAAAAAAAAAAACAAACACACACACACACACACACACACACACACACACACACAGGCACACACATTGTTTATGCTGTTCATGTTCACTGATCTAAGCTTTATTTTCAATTATGTTTTTCATTTGTATAATAATATCAATGTCATCTTGATGTATATCATTTGCAAATATCACAATCGTCTAAAAACACGCCATGTGAAAAGACGTAAAACTAACTAAACAACAAACAAACACACACACACACACACACACACACACACACACACACACACACACACAAAACCGTGGCAGGGCAATGAAATCCTTCGCCCTTGCCTTTTGTATAGCATTTAGCGCATAGCATTTAGTGCCCATCAACTGCAGAGGAACAAGTAAAGATGAAGAGGAGACTGAAAAGAGAAAGAAAGAACCTTCAGAAAGGAACATCCCTCCCCCCTACCCTACCCTCCCCCCCCCCCCCCCCCCCCCCCCCCCCCCCCCCCCTCTCTCTCTCACAACGATGAAGTGGAAGACTAAAATGAAGGTGATTTAAACAATCCGCTCAGTTTGATGCAGTGTGACAGTTTCATCATGCATGTCAATTATCTTTTTCGCTGATTTCTTTTTCTTTTCTTTTTTTTTTTATTTGTGGTTTCCGCAGCTTTTGCCGTTTGAAATCTTCAGAACTCCACCATCACTCCCTGAATTTTTTCTGCCAATAATTATCTTAATATGAATTGTGAATGAAAACTTGCTGAAAGAAAAGTCATTTGAAAGCAGCAAATCTGTTGTTTTGCTATGTTAAACAAGTGTTTTTAGAGCGTTGCTTGTGTCCCTCCCCCCCCCCCCCCCCCCCCCCCCCCCCCCCACACACACACACACACTACCTTCCATTGCAGTTTTCACTCCTCCCTCTTGCAGTCGCTTTTTTTTTTTTCTTTTTTTAAGGAAATAAGCATACCTGTTTTAATTCACACAAGTGTAAAACATGAAGTCACAGTAGAGGCAGATTAGAGATGAGACTGTCCAGCCGTGATGAAGCAGCCTGAATAATAATATTTTTTAGCCATAAAAATTCCGTGGAAAATGTTCAACCTTATCATGCAAAGTATAGCCAAAATGTCTGTCTGTCCGTCCGTCTGTTTGTCTCCTAGTTACAAACACAATATTTTCAGTAGAAGAAAAGAGAACAATGTCCGTGAGAAGACACAATATTCCGTGCGATGGAGGTTGTACAAAAACAGTGAAATGCGTACTTCAGACTTCAGTGTTGGTAAGGTTGAATACGCGCGCACGAACATATGCAAGAACGCGTGCGCGCACGCCACGCATGCCACGCCACGCACGCACACACACACACACACACACACACACACACACAGATGACCAACTTCTTTTAAAAGATGACCAACTTCATACGAGAAAAAAAAAATATGATTTACCAAGAAGATAGTACATTTTTCTTTGAGCTGATCAATTCGAACGTTCGCAACCGTAAGAATTCTCGAAATGGCATGATTGAATAAGACAAGATGCTTCATAATTAAAAAGTACAGAGATATTAAACCGTTGATAACACGAGAAAAAAAGCTGTTCTTGATAGCCTTCAACACAGTAAATATTGAATAGGGCCCCTTACTTTTAGGGGAAAAAGGCGATGGAATAAGATCTAAACAAAATTCTTTCTCCTGCTAGTCTTCCCCCTATCCACAGTCCTGTTCAGCTATTCATCTTTCCATGACTAAGAGGAATAGAATTTGACGCGCACACCTGCACAGGCCAGTACCCCTCCGGAAGGACGAGCTCACCACCCGGTTCATGCCCAGGTACACGTCACGGTTGACCCCGCCAGGGGCGGTGTCGGTCTGACCGCTGAGGGCAAAGAGCTTGTAGGAGTTGATGTAGAGGAACTGGGCCCCGTTGTCGGCCGTGGCCAGCTCGTCAGCGATGTTGAGCGTCACTGTGGTGTAGGGCTGCACGCCCACGAAGTTAGGCCGGCTATGGAGGAGGCCGTAGCTGCCGCCTGCAGGGTTGTCTCTGCCGTAGAAGTAGATTTTGTTGTTGATGGAGTGCACTTCGGCGTCGTTGTTCTGGGTCGCTCCGTCCCCACCTGTACAAGGAGGAAAGAGTGAAGAGTTAGTGGGATAAGAAATGGGAGGGGTGGGGGGGGGTGGGGATGGGTTAAATGGGATATGCACTTTTTCTCTGTTCACTGACGTCATCGAGGCAACCACTGTCTTCACTACTACTACTACCTTTTTCATTCATACGGAATCACCATACAGGTATTCTCATGCACATGAACATGAAAGATGCGAGTTTCCATGAGGAACGCACGTGCACGAGCACATACATACACGCGCGCGCGCGCGCGCACACACACACACACACACACACACTGTATTCACTATCGTCAAAAAGCTCTCTCTGGCTCCTCGACCCCCCCCCCCCCCCCCCCCCCCCCCCCCCCCCCCCCCCCCCCCCCCCCCCACACACACACACACACACACACACACACACACACAGCTCCACCTTGACCCCCTACCCCCACAATCACAGACCCCAGAGCAACCAAACCACAGGGAGTTACGAAGATCTCCAAACGTCCCCCCCCCCCACCCCCACCCCCCACCCGACAAGTGATACTACTACACTCATGCTGAGTCATTTCAGTGGCGCTTCTTCTGATCCATCGCACGCAGGGCGCCACTCTTGATGCCCCCCCCCACCCCCCCCCCCCCCCCCGTCCTCAACCACCCACCACTACAGATGACATTATTGCTAAGTCGCTTAGCCAGCATCGGTGTCCGGAAGCTACCGCAACAGCCATACGATAGGCACCGTCCTTGACTTGGCCAGCACCGAAGACTTTTGCCATGAATTCACTCTATGCGTGGATGTGGAGAGGAGACACATTCTCACTCCCTTCATCATCACCCCACAGTCAGTTCCCCTCCCCCCTCCCCCTCCTCCATCCCCACCCATCACCTTATATGGAAGAGTTTGATCATAGTCTGCCACACACATGGAACACATGCAAACTAATAATTTGCGTGGAATGTATTAATAAGGTCCAGCTGTGTTAGCCATTGCCAACATCTCTCTCTCTCTCTCTCTCCCCTCTCTCTCTCTCTCTCTCTCCGCTCTCCTCCCCTCCCCCCCACACACACCACGCACACACACACACACACACACACACACACACACACACTTACCATAGCCATTGTTGGTAACGGAATCGCCCACGTTAAAAGTCCAGCCTTGTGAGTTCTCAAAGGTCATGTTGATTTCAGCGCGTCTGCGCAAAGGGTCAGAGAAGGTCAGTTTCAGAACGCCCTGCCTGTCGCACGCGCACGGCTTCTGATTGGAGGTCAATTTGGAGTGCCACGTGACGCCAGCAGGCAGGGGGGAACTGACACCATTTCTCAGATCGACGTCAAAGACTGTCGTCACTGGCTTTGGTTTGAAAGGTAGGCCTAGATAGCTTTCCATGGCTCCTGTTGACAGACGATGTCATACCATTCAGTGTATATTAATTAACCATGTTTTAAGCATAAAGTGTTTGTTGACAATCCAAAGAATGTACATACGTACACTCGTGCGCATGATCGCTGAGCTAGCATAGCTATTCAAGAAGCATATATGTTAGCAAGGTATATGGAAGTATCATAGAGTGATATAGAGCCACACACACACACGCGCGCGCGCGCGCGCGCGCCACACCGAGCCGTTCACACGGGCGATTTCAATGGCTAGTCTTAAGGTACAGAGATCCCTTGTTCTATAGCGATCGCCTTGATTGCGTGATGCCAAGTGTCAGCCTGAGAGACATTCTGAGCCCCTCAGACCTTGATAATGTCCAGTGCCTGGCGTTCTCTCACTGTGAAGCTATAAGTGCCACGCCACGGTTACGCAATTCCGACTCGGACAAAAGCTATATAAACTAAAGATATCAACCTCTGGTCTCTCTTCCCTGGCATCAGAACAGTTGTGCACTTGGGCCTCAGCGACAATCTGCTTGTTACAAGGTAAATGTGACTCCATGTGTGTGTGTGTGTGTGTGTGTGTGTGTGTGTGTGTGTGTGTTTGTTAATCTTAGGTTCATATTTACAAAGCTGGAACTCAGTCAAGGTGTGTCAACATAGAATTGGGCTTGGCTAACCGGTACTCTCTCTAGTGAAGAAGAAAGTAAATAAATACATGTTCAATTGGACTCTGGCGTTTCGGTTCAGTGTTAGACGTGCCTTCTGTCTCTACTCACTATCTGCCTGACTGTCTGAACCACTCCTATAGGCTTCTCTACATCCCCAAACACACGTGAGCATATAACTGTGTGATAGAAGCACGCACATTAAGCTTAAATGCATGCACATCAGCATACGTGCACCCAAGGTGTTTGTCACACATTCATAAACTGTTCACAACCAGCCTACAAATCGCGAGTGCGGGCTACATCATGACTGGACCTACCGACGAAAGAAAAAGAAAAAACAAAAAAAAACAAAAAAAAAAAAAAACCCCAGCCCAAAACAAAAAACACCACCACCACCACCACCACCAAAAAAAAAAAAAAAGAAGAAGAAGAAAAAAAAAAAAAAAAAAAGCAAAAACTCGTGTGTTTGGGCCACATGCATGTGTGTGTATGTATGTGTGTGTGTGTGTGTGTGTGTGTGTGTGTGTGTGTGTGTGTGTGTGTGTGTGTGTGTGTGTGTGTGTGTGTATTGCGCGCGCGTGTAAGTGAGAGACAGAGACAGAGAGATAAGGATATGGATGATTTATTCAATATAGTCCATAGCCACTTATGAAGGCGGTGGATTAAAGATGGACAAAAAAATGATAATATAAATATACTGAACAAATGAAAACAGCAAATAATCAAGAACAAACTACAGTCCGGCGTTTAAATGTTTCGCATAAGTAAATGCAAACTTTTTAAACAACATTCTGAATTGTGTGTGCAATGAGTAAGGTGAGTCAAAACACGGATGGTTGTCGATGATATCTAGGAGGAATTAATTCATCTCTAAGATCACTCAAGGCAGTACATTGCAACACAAAATAAGCTTGATTTCACATTCATTTTTGCGAAATGGACGAGTAAGATCAGAATTACAATCTTGCCTATAACGAAAATGATGAACTAAGACATCCGATATTCCAAATCTAAATCATGTTACCATAAATTTCAGATGTCTGTCCAAATTCATTGACAAGTAAGTCGAAATACAGTGCAAGGAGATATATTTGTTTATAAAGGTTAAATCTGGTAATATCATTCATGCAGGCATTCAGATCTGCAAGCAGTCAGTCAACCAAGGGAGCATTCGGATAAAAGTCGGTTCATCTCCTACACCTTGATATAACCAGACATATCCCAAAACCAGTTCATATAATCTAACTCCCAGTCCACAGCCCAGCTTATTTTCCCTCGAGCCTCTAAGTTACGTAACATTTTATAAACTTTATTCAGTAGGCTGCTGTTATTCATTTTGGATTAGTTTTAAACATTACGGAATGTATCTAACTTCTGAGTTCAGGTATATTGGGCATCTGTTAGTTTTATGAAGAGAGAGAGAGAGAGAGAGAGAGAGAGAGAGAGAGAGAGAGAGAGAGAGAGAAGACTGAATGGACTCTTTTCTTACCTTCTTGCGCCAGTGAAGATGCACAGAAACTGATGAGAACTGCAGCCAAACACTGCATAGCGTACAACTTCATCTTGTCACCACGTCACGTCACAACTTGACAGATTTCCTGAAATGAAGAATTCGGTCTTTCTTTCTTATGAAGTAAGAATCACACGAACCTACCTTCCCCTCCGTCCCGCTCTCCCCCTCTACAATTAGGAATACTGGCCGAAAATAACAACACGACTAACAAACGCACACAAAGTTGACCAAAACTTGAAAGGATGAATGAATGCACTCTACCAAGATCTTGTCGCAATGAGCAGCTACGAAATTAGTGTTTGAATGCCCTATGCCGAATGGTCGTTGTGTGTGTGTGTGTGTGTGTGTGTGTGTGTGTGTGTGTGTGTGTGTGTGTGTGTGTGTGTGTGTGTGTGTGTGTGTGTGTGTGTGTGTGTGTGTTCTGAGTCTGTGCGCTTCTGCAGTCTGTGCGCGCGCGCGCATGTGTGCGTGTGTGTGTGTGTGTGTGTGTGTGTGTGTGTGTGTGTGTGTGTGAGAGAGAGAGAGAGAGAGAGAGAGAGAGAGAGAGAGAGAGAGAGAGAGAGAGAGAGAGAGAGTTTGATAGTTTAGTATGAAACAAGCAAGTCGTTACAATTTCAGGCATAAGTCATTTCGTCGCCTGAATATTCCAGAATTAGCGATTTAAACAAACAAAAGAAAAAAAACCATCTCATCTCTCAGAGAGCCAGAGAGAGAGAGAGAGAGAGAGAGAGAGAGAGAGAGAGAGAGAGAGAGAGAGAGAGAGAGAGGAGAGAGTTATATTTCAGTATAAAGGGAGTAAGCTAATATTTATTTAAGCAATAAATCATTTTATCTCCTGAATATTTCAGAAAGCGATGTGAAAAAAAAACCCAAACAGAACAGAACAAACAACGATCTCGTCTGCCAGACAGACAGAGAGACAGAGAGAGAGAGAGAGAGAGAGAGAGAGAGAGAGAGAGAGAGAGAGACAGACAGACAGACAGACAGACAGAAAGGCACACAGACAGACACACAGACACACAGACACCACACACACACACACACACACACACACACACACACACACAGAGAAAATGACAGACAAAATGGCAGACGGGCAGTCAGACAGAGCCAAAGAGAACTTCTCACCTGCTGATTCCACAACGGTCAGTACTCAGACTGTCTTTCAAGAAGTCGCTGCAGGATTACCAGCCAGAGAAAGGTCGCCAATGATGCCGACCCCTGAAGCTGCCGGGTTTTTGTAAAGCCTTCTTCCAGGACACACCTCTATAATTATCCTCTCTACGCCCATTCACATGGCAGTCTGCTGACCTTAGGACTGCACACACCCGCGAACCGGACATCCTGAACCCACCGAAGCGAATCGCACCAACCGTGACCTCCTGCTTACTGTGCTATCCGATTCGCCTTCTCCTTGAGGGCTTGCGTAACTTTTTTGATATGGCTGGGTCACCTCCACCCCGTGTAATCTTGTTGATTCTGTCCTTCACCCCCTGATCTCTATGCACAGGCTGCACACCAAAAAATTTATGCTGCAAGGCCTTTCTGAAGGAGTCGAGCATTTTGAGAAAGTGACGAAATTTGACTGTTTTGAGAAAGTGTGTTTGTGTGTGTGTGTGTGTGTGTGTGTGTGAAAGTTGATTCTCCTCATTTTCCTTCATATGGCCATCAAGGGACAAGCCAGGTAATTCTAAGCAGACAGATTAACATTAAAGGGGTGGGACTATTTGGGGGTTTTCCAGCTAGCGCAAAGATAGAGTCACGGGGTGAGTGCAAAAATGTGACGCCATCTAGGGAGAGAAGACCGTATAATTGAATTGAAGATTGTATGTGATTTAATCGGTGAAAATCACCCCAAAAAAGGGAAATAATTGCAGGGGAGTTGTTCTTTTGATTATTTATCAGTTTCATATGAAATGCTGGCTCAAATTGACGGTAGGCCTCAAAACGCTTTCATGGATTATGATTATTGTGTGTTTAGGTGCAAAATCCTAATTATGGCGTGTGACCACATAACTTTGTTGATTCTCTCTCCTCCACACCTGTCTTTCTGCACGCTCCTCCCTTTACTGTCTGACGACCGTAATTGATGATTGGTCCATCTTTCACCAATCAGCGAACAGTTTGCTTTCGTGTTTATTCGTGAACTGCCACTGAGGTCTACAATGAGCGTAGGCTCTCTTCAACAGTTTGGATGAATACAGACCCTCGTGGAGATCGCGAGTTGCCAGTATACAGTGTGTGTGTGTGTGTGTGTGTGTGCGCTCGCGCCTACTCGCGAGTGTGTGTGTGTGTGTGTGTGTGTGTGCGCGCGCGCGCGCGCCAGCTCGAGAGTGTGTGTGTGTGTGTGTGTCTGCATACGTGCGTGCGTGTGTGCGCATGCGTGCGCGTGCGCGCGCGCGCGCGCGTATGTGTGTGCGCGCGTCTGTGTGAGTGTGCGTGTGTGTGTGTGAGTGTGTATGAGTGTATGCGCGCGTGTGCACGCGTGCGTGTGTGTGTGTGTTTGCGTGCATGCGTGCGTGTGTGCCTGTGCGTGCGTGCATGCGTGCG
>JADBJO010005733.1:27500-35000 GCA_016801955.1 Conus betulinus | reverse complement strand
TTGTGGATATCACCTTTTGATCTCTTTTTAATACTTTTTTTTATAGTCCGGACGGGTTCTGATCACCCCTTTCAAATCTCCTTTAAACAAGGCGTTGATCTCAGCAGTGTTATATTGATGAGTATACAGACATACCGATAGATATTACAGCGTGTTTGATATTTGATGAACTGGTTGTTGTTGAGATCAAAGAATAAACAGATGTGATGCGGACTATGTTCACACTGTGTTGACTGATTGAATGGTTCATTGCTTTGCCATCTACCCTCATCAATGACTGTTATCAAAACTCTCTCTCTCTCTTGCCTGCCTGCCTGTCTGTCTGTCTGTCTGTCTCTCTGTCTCTGTCTCTCTCTCTCTCTCTCTCTCTCTCTCTCTCTCTCTCTCTCTCTCTCTCTCTCTCTCTCTCTCTCTCTCTCTCTCTCTGTGTGTGTGTGTGTGTGTGTGTGTGTGTGTGTGTTTGCATGCATGCTTGATAGCAAGTTTGCGCGCGCGCGCGCGCGTTTGTGTGTGTGTGTACACGCGCGCATGTGTGTGTGTGTGTGTGTGTGTGTGTGTGTGTGTGTGAGAGAGAGAGAGAGAGAGAGAGAGAGAGAGAGAGAGAGAGAGATTTTGAACGACATCTTTAGATTAAAACCCTCCATTTAAGCGAAACAAGAAAAGCAAAATGAAAAAGAAAGGTCAATGACGATGTTTTTCGACTTCTTGCATGTTGTTTTTTTTTTTTCATAATCTGCTTGTTAAATGTGATTTTCTTTAATGAAGTCCTGATTGTTATTTTGTAGATATATCTGACTATAGAATTTAACTGTATCTATGAGGAAAAATCTACCCACACACATGTTTGCGTGCATAAACATGTACACGCGAAACACACACACACACACACACACACACACACACACACACACACACACACACACACACACACACACACCACAGTACAAACAATCGCACACACTCACAGTAACATAACAGCATCCACTGTAATCTAGCATAATGTAACTTAAGGTGACGTAATATGATGTGTAGGATTATATCGCATCGAGGAGACTTTTCATTTCCAGACCCTTGTGCATAGCCAGTCGCATGCGATCACAAGAAGTCTACAAGTCGTGAATTTCTGCTATACTTGCTGACACTTGCTATTGAACAAACTTACTGATTCTAAATTCCAGGACAAAACCAAAATTTTTACATTGAAAAAAAAAAAATCTTTACAAAAGCAGGGGAATTTTCACTGTTTTCATATGCCACCTATGGCTGATAGCCACAAATAGCAACACGCACCGATACACTATATAATATATGAAAGCTTTTGAAGGTACAACCGATCAGCTACTTTTCTTTTTTAGGAACAGGAAAATACGAGGTAAAAGCATCGTGCTTACATAAAGCGTAGAGACATAGAGAAGCAAGAGAAACAGTTTTAGGACTTGAGAAGACTTAAAATAAAAAAGTTTCAGATAATATTGTTCATAACATCGAAAAGAGAATTTAAAACAACTTAGGAACAAAGAAGTAGATGTCACTGCAATGAGATCAGGGGATCAGTGGTAACATGGCTTCAAATGGTGAAAAAGCTAGCCGATTTTTCTGTAATATGACAAAAAGAACTTGGGAACAAAGAAATGGACGGCACAGCGGTGAGAAAAGAGGTATTTTTTATGTATGCTACAGGTTACTGTCCCCTGTTTTCAAACGTTCTTGTGTTAATTAGAATACAGACACATGATGGGGTAGGTGCCCTTCTTTAAAAATGGTAAGCAGCTTGAGTTTGAATATCAGTGGTAAACATATAGGCTAGGCCTCTTTTCAACTGCTCAAAGGACATAACAGCTCATCATGAATACATTTACAAGACAAACTGTATGAGCAATATTAAAATAAAAGTAATGAGTATATGTATGTGCGTATGAAATGTGCGCGCGCGCGCGTGTGTGTGTATGTGTGTGTGTGCTGATATGCATGTACATATGTGTCTATTTACGGCTATGTATGGGCGAAGTTTTTATGCTTGTGTTTGTTAGGTATGGAAAATAATGTTTGTGTTTGTGTGGGTGTGTTGTATATAAAAAATATTTAAAGAAAGGAAGTTTGATGTGTGAAATATTGAATATTCTTTGTTAACTGGAAGGTTTGTTTTTTCGCCTTGCTTGTACTTTGTATTTCCAGTTTAAGTAACATGTGTTCATGACTTTATTTTTTAACGCATACTCTCACACACTCACTGATACAAAAAGAATTAAAGACAGACCAACACACTCATAGCATACTATTAGCCTCAGCATGGTTTTATTGTCCATCAAAAGAAAAGCACACAGCCCACGACTTTTACACTGGTTTTCAGTTTGTTTGATGGAACAAATAAAGCAGAGGCTGAACACATCTGTTTAAATTTCAGAAACAAAAATTGTCAACAAGAGAAACACACACACACACACACACACACACACACACACACACACACACACACACACACACACACATTCTAGTCAGCCTACAGCAATTGACAACATCTCGTACAAGATAACATCCAGATTCAGTTCTTTTACCACTCTTCCTCCGAGGCATCTTTTTGCATCCTTTTTTTTTTTTTTTTTTTTTTTTCCACCTCGCTTCACTTCTCCAGCTCTCATCCTCCCTGTCTCTAGGACGGGTAGAACCTGACGTGCACCCTGCACAGGCCAATACCCCTCTGGAATGGCAGCTCACCACCCGGTACATGTCACAGCTGACCCCACCAGGGGCGGTGTCGTTCTGACCGTTGAGTACACACACACACACACACACACACACACACTATTGCAAGCGCGCGTGCGCCGGCAGACAAAGAGACAGACTTCAAGACAAGAGTCCATGAACTGGTCATGAACGAACTCGTTGCCTGGCACATACATGACACGCAGGGAGGCGTGAAGCGCACGTGAAATAAACGCCTGTGGGTGTTTGTTGTTGTGTCGCGTGATTTCCGTTGTCCAATAAGCGTTTGCTTTTATGAACTCACAACAAAATCTCTTCGGTTCAACGTCACCGGACTACGCCATTTTGTTATGCATGCAGGGAAGGACTGGAACGGTGAGTGAGCGATTTTTTTTATTGTGCTTTTTGAGGTAGACAGTTCATAAGCCACCTGTTCATTTTTCCCCCCCCTAAACCTGTTTTAGCTACGCCCTCCTCCCCCTGCCCCGTCCCCCCTCCCCTTATTCAAACCACTTTCAAATAACTATCATTTGAGAGAAAACTTTCTCCACCTGTAAATTAAAAGATCGGACTTGTCTGTTTACTTGACATTTCAGTGTGCTTCTAATCAGCATTATGTCACTTCGTACACCTCTCCTCCTCCTACACAAAGGATTTGTTACTACAAGTATTTTTCGCAGTTTGTTTAAAGCTAATGCCACTGAACGTGCTTTTGTCACGCTAAGTGTTGTGGCGTCTCAACTGTTCGTGATATTGGATGGAAAGAAGCGTAGGTGTGGAAGGGGGCACAAAAGAAAATCTGTCTCTGATCAAATTCAGTCTGATTTTTGAAGAAAACGAAAACACGATGGAAAGAAATGTTTGAAGGCAAATTAGTGTCCAAAGTAAGGGGCCGCTAAATTTTCATGTTTGTGGGAGAAAGGAAGAAAGAGGATGACCTGTAAGTAATGTATGAATGTTACCTCTTAGACACCTAGAAAACCAGATCAAATGTTTTAACATACTTTTCATTTGAGTCTAATCTCTGGTCATCTAAGGCTGGCAGAATGAACACTGTCCACCCCCCTCCCCTTTTTCGTGCTTGACTGCACTCGCCTCCTCTTCATTTAGCGGTAAGAATTTTCAAATTTTAGCGGTAAGAATGTTCAAATTTTGGTCAGAAAATTGAGGATTTTGTGTGTGTGTGTGTGGTGGTGTGTGTGTGTGTGTGTGTGTAGTATATTCTCAAACATAAATAACTTTTTTCTATTGTTATGGTCCAATTGTATGAACCAGGAGAGCAGTTAGAAGGATTATCCCACACATCATCGACCCTAGCCCGTTTTGTTCAGCTGACTCTTGCTCGTTCCAACATCCTGCTTCCAGTCCCATCCTCACCTCACTTATACTATCTTCTCTCGTAATTTAAATCTGTGGTAATGTCAACCTACCCTACCCCCCCTTGACTCCCCAGTCCCATAGCCATCCCTTCCACGCACACCAGTTCTGCCCCACCACCCACCTTGTCCCCTCTCCTCGCACCTTCTTAGTTTAATCGTGCGAGACAGGAGATGAGAAAGGTGCTTCTTCCCTTCCATGACCCTCCTCCCTCTCCAGTCCCCACTTACTCATGGCGCTTCACTTCCTCCTTCCATCCCCACCCTACCCACCCATACTCTCTTCACTGATGTAAGTCTAATCGGTTGTAATTTTAGGTTGATTAGATTTCCTTTCTCTGCCTTCAAATTTAGATATAGACGTATCGAACCTCGATACAGAACTGAACACGAAAAACGGTTTATCTTCTTTGTTTGGTACTTAAGTTCAGAATCTAAAAACCATCGATAGTATTGACTTGACTTGATTTTGTGTTGACCCGGTCAGTTGACCGTTTATACTAATTTAAACGTAATTGGTATCAAAGGCTATATCCATGTGTATTCCTGTCACAGAAGTTCTGCACATAGTTAATTTGTTAAAGGAGAGAAGCTTAACGACATATTCTGAAAAAGTTACTTTCCCCGTAATTGAAATGCATTAAAACTCTAGCTTTGCGGTATTTCCTTCTCTTCTTTCCCCTCATATAATGGCTGAAAATGGTAAGCGTTGATTATTGATAGTGATTAATTAAGTTCACGTTAATCAAGGAAAGAGAAAAAAATCTCGCGCGCGCACGCACACGCGCGTGAAAACTCTCCAACTGTCGGAATGCAGTGTCAAGTAGACCAGAAGAGGGGTTAGAAAGGCAATTCTTCCCAGTCCAACACACAGAAGGAGTGTCGACGGACCATACGTAAAGCCAAACAGCAGTACATTAATGACACTATCGAGAAGGCAATGAAAGAAAACAACAGAAAACCCTTTTGGAGGTATGTGCGAGCCAGAAAACAAGACAACACGGGCGTAGCACCTCTCAAGGACGGCACCAGTCTTGTTCAGCGCATCAAAGGCCCAAATCCTCCTGGAGCAGTTGTGTTCAGTATTCACCCAGGATGATGGCTCACCACCACCGCCAAGGAAAGATCCACTGCACCCTCAAATAAATGAGATTATCATCAGAGAAGATGGTGTAAACAAACTTCTGCGGAACCTCAATGCATCCAAAGTCTGTGGTAAAGACGGGATACCCTGCAGAATATTAAAGAACTGCGCGAAAACTCTGGCGGCACCTCTGACATGCATCTACAACCATTCTCTACAGACTGGATCACTCCCAGCTGACTGGCTCACGGTAGATATTACCAGTGTCTTTAAAAAAAAGACAGATAGAAATAGAGCGGAAAACTACAGGCCAGTGTCACTGACATCCGTAGCCTGCAAACTAATGGACCACATCGTCTGCCGTCACATGCGAGACCACTCGGAGAAGTACGACATCCTGACCGACAGAAACCATGGTTTTCTGATCTGGATTCTCCTGCGAGACCCAGTTACTTAACACCATGGATGACCTCAAGACACAGAACGCCAGAATTCAGTCAGATGTCATCATTCTCGATTTCAGCAAGGCGTTCGATGCTGTGGCCCATGCCAAGCTCTTACACAAGTTAGAACACTATGGGATTAAAAGGCCCTGTTCAGCAGTGGATTAGCAGCTTCCTAACTAACTAAGAGAACTATGAAAGTCAGTCTGTTTGTCTGTATCTCTCTCTCTCTCTCTCTCTCTCTCTCTCTCTCTCTCTCTCTCTCTCTCTCTCTCTCTCTCTCTCTCTCTCTCGGTCGGTTTTGTATTCTTCCTCTCCTTTTCTTCCAGTTTCCTGGCTTTGTCACTGTCTCTGTCTGTCTGTCTGTCCATCTGTCTTTTCGCTTTATTCTGGGTATAGTGCAATCTGTTTCATTCCGTGAATTTTCTCTTCATTATTTTACATACATCTAGACGCCAGCGATCTGGCTTAACATCTGAAAAATTCAAAAGTCTTTTCCCAGAGTAAACATTCATGGATTTTTTTTTTGTTGTGTTTATGAATGTTCTACATCAGTCAGCAAATTTTGTGTCGAATTTTTGTGTAGGGAAACTGTTTGTGCAGACGTGTTTAAACAATTCATGACTATATAGCATTCGCCTCACCCATTAGAACTACATGGAAATCGCACTTCTGCTCCGTTTATGGCCACTTCAGGTTGATACTCTGTCGCTTCACTGCTGCCTCACTTGCCTTATTGATGATCTGTTGTTCACTGCAGTTAAGTGATTTATTTCATGTCTTTTCATTGCCAAGATGATATAAGACATGCATTTAAAGAACAAACAGACCCAACCTCCACACTCAGCTTATTATCCGTCTTAGTACTTTTTCAACCCCCACATATGATATATGCATATTTACATAAGTGAAATACCCTTGTGGTACACAAAATTGTTGATCTTTATAAAACAAATTTTGTAGCCTGTGACTGGGAAATAACCATGGCGATTTCAGCAACACATGAACCCTATAATACAGTATTGACATTATCAAAGTTATTCATCTCAATAACTTTCTCCTGATTGAGTGAAGTCAACATTGAGCATTCAAACAAAAGATGATGCACAGAAATGTTTTCTCTGCCAGGCACAAGTCATACCACTTATAATATTTCTTGATCTGTTGTTTGACTTCAGCAGTTCCTTACTTGAACTAGATCTGGATCTGGATCTGGTCGTTACGTCGCTGTGGCCACATCTTAGGGCATTATCGCGACGGGTTGGGGTGTGCGCAGTCTAGATAGTTTGCTGTTGTGGTGCAATCAGTCTTTTGAAAGTTTGTATGGATGGTGCCCTAACAATATTTTCTTCAAGGTGGTTCCAGTCTCTTACTGCACTAACCAAAAAATGACTGTTTGAACTGCTCTGTCTGGCATCTGCTGACCTGGAATGTTCTTGTGTTGTTTCTAATACAGCCGGAGATCGCACTGGTGGTACAGTAATTGCCAGAAGTTCGTGGCCTTATGAGTCGTCCTGGTTTATGTGGAATTAGATATTCAGCAGTTGGTATGGCCGGTACCAACCCCTCAACCACCTTGTAGAGGGAAAAATAAACTGGAATTGATTTTGATGAGGAAACTTGTTTGTTACTGTTTTGTCCCCATTTTTAAGAGATCTGTAATATATCTTAACTATGCCTGTAATAGTACCTTTGTTGTAGATAATATTGCTAAGTCACTGGCATACAGGCGACATAGAATTTAGTGTCCTGCACTTAACGTTTGGTGTGTGTGTGTGTGTGTGTGTGTGTGTGTGTGTGTGTGTGTGTGTGTGTGTGCGCGCGCGCTTGCTTGCTTGCTTGCTTGCCTAGTCTGTAAAGTGGTTTACCAGAAGGTTAAATTCTGTAAAGTTGG
>JADBJO010005733.1:10000-20000 GCA_016801955.1 Conus betulinus | reverse complement strand
CAGCTAGTGAAGGGGTTTTCATATTTATGATATACATTTTCCCATTTATTTCATCTTCAATTTTTTTTTCCTCTCAATTTCTAATCTTTGCCATACTTAATTGTTCAGCACTATATATACACACACACACGAAGTATACAGACGTGTATAGTGACCATCATTTCGTGATAGCAAAGCTGAAGAGAAAGAGACTCCGTCCAAGAGATACAATACAAGCAAATCGAAGGACCCCACCACAGAGGCCAGTTCCAAGCTTTCCTGTGCACCAGGTATTCAGTCCTAACTGAAACAATGCCAGGATCGACAGAGTGGTGAAGGAGATGAAGATGCCATGGCAAGAGCTGAAAAAGAAATCCTAGGGTTTAAGAAGTCACTGCGGGAATCCTGGATCAGTGATGACACATGGGAATTGATAGCAGAGAGGAAAGAACTCCACCAGAAGAGACACACATGCACCTCAGACCAAACAGCTTACTACCAGGAGTACATCGAGGACAGGCAGGTGAAGCGAAATGCCTAGAAAGATAAAAGGCATTGGCTGGATAAGCAAGCAGATGCCGAAAAAAAAAGCTACCAACCGCAATGACATGACAGCTGTCTACCAGATCGCAAAGAAGATAACTGGTACTGTGCGGACAGGCTCTGGATCCGTGAAGGCAAAAGATGGCACACTTCTGTCAAGAGGCGAGGAAAAAAGCTTGCAAGATGTGTGCCGAGCACTTCAAAGAAGTTCTGAACAGACCTGAGGCCTCGACACCAGCTGAGGCGGAAGACCCATCCCTCCTGCTCCCAATCAACACCAATGACTTCACTGAGATCAAAAACAGCCATCAAGACATTAAATAACAATAAATCCCCTGGGTTCGATGGAATAACTGCGGAAATGCTAAAGGTGGTGGTGACTGCATCGTCTCTTGGATGTGCAGTCTCTGTAACCAGGCTTGCAACTCCGGCGTCGTCCCAGGGAAAGTGTACTGCCAGGTCATCCTCAACCGACTGCGCGACGTAGTGGACAAAGAGCTCAGGGAACAACAAGCAAGCTTCCGCCCAAAAACTGATTCTGTGCGGAACAGATCTTCACACTAAGACAGATCATACAGAAGGAAACAGTCTCGCAGAACTGGATTTTGCCGATGACATTGTCGCTCTTGCAAGCACCACTCAAGATCTGCAGGTGCTTGTAGACAATATCAGCAAGTTTGCAGGCAACATTGGCCTCATTATCAGTGCCAAAAAAGACTAAAAATGCTTACATGTAAACATCAAGGGCCAACAGACATTCTCATCGACCAAAAAACAAGTGGAAGAAGTAGAGAACTTCACATACCTAGGCAGCTCTCATCAACAACGCCAATGACCTCGACCATGAACTGAAGTGTCGTATTGGGAAGGCAACATCAGCATTCAATCAGCTGAACAAAATATGGAACAGCAAGAAATTCTCCCTTGGAATCAAACTGAAATTTTATAACTCCAGTGTGATTTCAACGCTGTTCTATGGCTGTGAAACCTGCAAACTGAAGACCACCCAGGAGAACAAACTCGACGCTTTTGATACCCAGTGCCTACGTAAGATCTTGGGCATCAAATGTCAGACTTTATACCAAATAAGACGTCAGGGAGAGGTCCAAACAGCTCCCCGTGTCAACCATCGTCTGCAGACGCCGCCTCCACTGGCTGGGTCATGTCTTAAGATTACCCTCTTCAAGACCTGCAAACCAGGCCATTAAATGGACCCCAGCAGGCCAGAGAAAAAGAGGACGACCCAGGATGAGCTGGCAACAGTGGAGCGCCTTGACTGCCTCATGCGTCGCAAGACGCGGGAGCATCTAAGTTTAAGTAAGTAAGAAGTATACACTTCACACACACACACACACACACACACACACACACACACACACACACACACACACACACACACACGCACACACACACACTCACTCTCTCTCTCTCTCCATCTATCTATCTCCCTCTCTCCATCTAGCTGTCTATCTCAGGCATATGCATACGTGCATAGGTTTGGAAGAATACATTTCAGACAGACAGACAGACAGACAGACAGACACACAGACAGACAGATAGACAGACAGACGGATAAATACATACACGCATCACTCGCGAGCGAACGTGCATGCATCCCACTTGCACAACATTAGGAAATGGCAGAAAAAAAAACAAGAGAGAGAGAGAGAGAGAGAGAGAGAGAGAGAGAGAGAGAGAGAGAGAGAGAGAGAGAGAGAGAGCGCTAACAGACTTGGACAGGCAGTAAATGAAATGACTTCTCTCCTCTCACCTCGTTGAGCTAGTGAAGTCAGGCACACACTAGCCAGGAATACAACCACCACAAACTGTATGGCGAACAGCTTCATTTTTTCAACACCTCGGAGCACGTCACGAATTTCTGGAGTTTCTGAAATCAAACTCAGTCATTAGTACAGGTGATATGACACCCAACTAATCCCCTGATCCCTCAACTCCTTATCACACACACACACACACACACACACACACACACACACACACACACACACACACACACACACACACACACACACACACACACACACACACACACACACACACACACACACACACACACACACACACACACACACACACACACACACACACACACACGCCAGGTTGAGCAATCTTGCGCAGCTTCTTTCCAGGAGGCAGGAGCGATGCTACAGCACTTCAGTGAGGCCTTCAGTGTGTCTTTGTAGATCTTCTTTTGTCCTCTATGGGAACGTTTGTGTCCTAGCCGCTCGTCATATAACAGTCTCCTGGGGAGACGATTCTCATACATACAGTGTACATGCCTTCTTCTTCTTCTTCTTCACACACACACACACACACACACACACACACACACACACACACACACACACACACACACACACACACACATGTATGTATGTATATTGAGAGAGAGAGAGAGAGAGAGAGAGAGAGAGAGAGAGAGAGAGAGAGAGAGAGAGAGAGTCCCATCTGAACAAACAACAGGTAGTACTCGGTCTGTCTTCCAAGAAGTCTCCGCAGGTCGGCCGTCAGCAGAAAGATCGCAGCTAATCCTGGACCCTAAACCTGCCAATTTTTATACTCTTCTTCCCGGACCCTCCTGAATACCGCCCACGAACCCTCACACTCTCCATCATCATCTCCAAGGCGGTCTGCTAACCTCGGGCTTTGTGGACATTCAGAAACTTACTGAAGTAAATCCTTCAACCTGGCCGTGACTACCTACCCGCATTGATGGTCAATGGGTTGAGTTGGTTACCCTCATTGACGTGTTATGTATCTTGTAGAACTCATTTAGTTAGTTCCCTGTCAGCCTCCCACGAAATGCCCTTCCCTGACCCCTCATCTTCCCTCTCCCCACCAACCTTCCATGTCACTCCGCTAGTCTCCTACCGAGTCCCGTCCAATGTCCCGATGCCTTTATCTGTGAGCGGTTCAAGCAATATCTGCGATTGGTTCAATTGTGGCCCGTCGATGTACATTCTCGTTTTCAGGTAGACTGGGGACTGACATTGAAAGGTCAACTCAAGCAGAAATGTCAGGTATGTTCATCTTGGCCTCCACAAAGCCTCCTGGTGATATTCATTGTACACCTCTCTCTCTCTCTCTCTCTCTCTCTCTCTCTCTCTCTCTCTCTCTCTCTCTCTCTGATACCATATGTTGTTGAATCCATGAACTTAGCTACAAGGTCAGAGTACATGGAATGCGAAGCCTCCAACACCAACAACACCAATAATAACAACAACAAGGATGATGATGATGATGATGATGATTATGACCATAGCAAACAGTAATAGTAACAACTACACCAAGAACATCAACAATAACAAAAAACAACACCAAGAACAAGAACAACAACAAAGACCAGCCGCCGTGGCGAAGTGGTTAGCGTCGCGGACTCCGGCTGGGAGGTCGTGGGTTCGAATCCCATCAGACGTCATGTGGGTTTTTCTGCCCCGACCAGCTCCCACCCAGAGTTGAGTTGCTGCGGACTCAGTTGGGAAGACTGGGACCACACAGTCGAGTTTCATCCACTTAATGGATGCGTTCTGAGAGTGTTGCTCAAATTTCCTGACCAACACTGCAGGTGTCTGTATCTCTCGGGCCTGGTTGACGCCAGGATATAGTATGAAAGGAAGCGTAGAGTACAGCCCTGTCATGTAGTCTCAGACCGAAATGGAAATCCGTAGCATCATCATAATCATCCTCATTCTCATCGATCAGCATAAAAAAAAAGTCTCAAATTCTGTAGCCCTTCAAGCCCTGCTCTCATGGTGACCTCAGTTTCGATGTCCTCTCCACGTCTGTGGTCTTGGTTTGGTTCCGTCGGGGTCAGCGGTATCGGCGAGTCCATGGGGGCTGTCGTTGGACGGACGTGGTGGCGCCCTCCGGATCCCGGAGGGAGAGCTCACTCGCGCCGGCTCCGCGACTAAGCAATTATGTCGTCAGTAGGGGGCTTAGTAGGTGGTGTCCTGCGTATGTTAGATCAGAACAGGCGCCACTGAACACCACTGAAGTGACTCGACGGCAGTGCAGTGTCTCCTCCGGTGGGTTGCCTCTTGACGACTTGACATTGACTGCTGCCTGTGGATTGCCGGTGCGGAGCTGCGGCGGGGCCGACCGGGAGGTGGCTGTGGACAGGGTGTTGGAATGAGCGGCGTGGGTGCACTGCCTCTGAGGTGTAAATATGTTTACGTGCGAATGGTAATCAATACTGTGGACAAAAACACAACTACTACATGAGAATTTGTTGCTTTTCGTACTGACTGACCCGATAAACATTTGATAATGAATTGAAAATATGTAATTTAAACATATTTTGACGAGTAATGATCAAGACAATTACTTTTTTGTTGTTGCTGTGATTAAGGTCAAAGCGTAACGTCAGCGTAAAACATAAGAAGCCAGCAACGATAAAGCAGAAGGAAAAAGTTTATGTGGAAACAGTTACTGTTACTGCTGGGGAAAAAAATTGACCATAATTATGATGTTACGAACAGATCAACTTCTGTTGTAGGGTTCTTTGGTTTAGATTGATATATTACAGATCTTTCAAAGAATAGTTTCACATTACGTTTGTTTGTTAGATGACGGGTGTGCACAGGCGACGAATGAAGGGTTTAGTTCCAGTAAATTCTTGATCGACGTCGAGACGACTGAAAAGTCCAATACAAGAACATTTCTGGGTGTTAAGAAAATTGATACTGAAATATTCCATACATTTTGATCGGTTATTCTACGTCATGGAGTTTCGAACATTCTAAACTGTTGCACTCGCTTTGAACGGCTATGTGACACTATGGTCTTTGAGCTAATTATTGCATGAAATCCAAGTAGCAGGGGCTTGGGTCTAAGAGAGAGAGTAGTTTATGAATGTTAGTTGTTGCAAGACATGTTTCTGTTGTGTGAGACCGTTGTAATGCTCATATGAAGATTCTGTTTTATGAATCTCCTGGAAGGAAAGATTTTGAACTTGCTGTCAGAGCCCACCCTTTCACTGTCCGGACATAATTCAGTGAGTGGTGAGAACAGCTCTCGTCATTCACTTAATTCTGCGTTGTGTGTCCACTGAAGAGCATTGACAGAATGACATTTCTTTTCTCCGCACCTATGTGGGTTTTCGGAGCCAACATTGCTATGGTTGCTGCTGCACAAAGTTTGTTTTTCATTGTGACATACCAGCGTTTGAAGCTAACAATACGCCGAAGATGCTGCACACATATTTGTTTTCCAGCGTAACTTCTGGGCATTTGATGCTAACGATTTGCCATAGATGTTTCACAGCCTGCTATCATCGCAAAGAACAAACGAGCCAAGACGGCTTGTATCGGATGTTCTTCTTCAGAGGAAATGAAATCTCGGACCCCATTAGCGACAGAGTGTCAGCTACAGCAGTATGGTTTACACCAACTCTCTTTGCTTGCCCACTCTCCTCAGTCAACCAGCCCCCAGGACCAGTCTGAAGGAAGGCCCACACTGACTGAACGCTTTGCGGCACTGGGCGTATGAGATACTAATGGTCTGAGGCTGCTGTGTTTCTGGTGACTCCTTGAGGATCCCCTCGGAATGGCGATGGTTGAAATGTGTATTTCCAGAATGTGTCAGCTCACTCTGATGGCGGTACTAGTGCTTACTAGCAGCCCTTATTTCAATGGTTCATCTATGAGACCTGTCAACACCAGCTTTGGCAAAGAGAGGTACCGTCGTCATGCAACTATTTTATATACTGGTGTATAGAGGAATGTCCTTATTGGAGGAATTTAAACTCTTTTCCCATTATGTTGAACAAGGTACCATCTGCCCCCCTCCCTAAACCAGACAGAAACCTGTCAAGCAGAAATGACGGATTATGTTGCAAGGCTGACAAACATTACCGTCTTATTTCAAGGAGGTAATCATATCATACCATGAAATGTGACAGCAACATTGAAAGAACTAGGTCAATGGTATCTGTTCAGCAATCCAAATTTGGCGCCCGAGTATCTCAGAGAAGTGTTCTCGCTGCCGACACTGACTAGAGTCGGTATACGGAACTGCGCCATCAGTTCTCTACCCAAGGGTTTGTTCGAAAATATCCAATCGAATATTGAAACCATAGGCTTGGAGAACAATACAAACGATGTAATTTACAGCTTCGATTTTTTTTGTGATCTCCAGTTTCTGCGCAGTCTTAGACTAGTCGGCTGTGAAATAAGACAAATCAGATCGTCATATCCTTTAAAACAACTTGACTTCCTGGATTTAGCTATCAACGCATTTGTGACATTTCCTAATACTTGTAGTCTTGCGTCCAACGAGTCTATATTTCCCAGAGTGAGGACTCTCTAAGGCAAAGTCAGATCAGATTTCTCAGCCCCGCTGAGATTTGCCTGCCATCGTTGGAGCATCTTGACCTTTCTAGCAATATCATCACTGTGTTCCCTGCTTTTACATTTGATAGCTTGAAGTTCCCACGCCTAAAAACGTTTTTCTTAAAGCGTCAAGCAGTGTATGTCATTGCTTTTCGCAGTGACAGGCCGAAATATGTCATCGCTAATAATGCTTTTCATGATTACAATCTGGAACACCTAGAACTCAGTAACAATGGACTGAAATTTGCTGATCGTAGAAACATCGGAAAAAATGCTTTCGCAAATCGCAGTGGCCTGGAATCTTTAGGCTTGAATTTCAACGATCTCACATATGTAGATGATCAAAGATTTCTCGAGGTGTTTGGTCATTTGCGTTCTCTGGAAAAGTTATCTATGTCAGCTTGTCAGTTGGAGTCAGTATCGCCCAGAACTTTTTGCTCCCTTTCGTAACTTAACCAATTTGTTGCTGGACCACAACAGGATAGCTAACTTGCCTGATGGGAGTTTTGATTCATGGTCAGAGTAAAATGGTTGTCTCTCCACAATAACAAAATAAATAATGTAAATCAGCATACCTTTGGCAATCATTTGCGGGAAAATTTATCAGAATTAACATTAAGCTTCAACCCTTTCCTGTGCTCCTGTGATCTACTGTGGTTTGCACGCTGTTATCAGTCTGACCAGTCAAAACTCTTCAAAGATGCGAGTTCGCTGATCGATTACACATGTCAGAATATTGCCGAAACGCCACTAGGCCATTTCTCCATGACGGAACAAGCCTGTCTACTCAACCGCGCGACCAACGTTCTCCTCATCCAGTTCTGCGGCATCTTCATCTCCGCTCTGACGCTGGTATCCCTCGTTTTCCGGTACCACTGGCACATCCGTTTGCTGATGTATGAGGTGTTCTGGGGGCCGTGACATGTTGAGAAGACAACGTCTCCAGGCTAACGACTTTGACTTCGACGTCTTCGTATGCTACGCCTCTGAGGACCTCCTCTGGGTGCGCCAGCAGCTGATGGCCAAATTGGAGGACGATCTGGGATTGAGGCTGCATGTCCACGAGAGGGACTTCCTCCCGGGCCGTCACATCGTGGACAACATCGCGCAGAGCGTGAACAGGAGCAAGAAGATCCTGATGGTCATCTCCACTCACTTTGTCCGTAGTCAGTGGTGCCAGTTTGAAACTGTCCCTGTCTGACTCACGTGCTGGACTACGATGACGCTCTGATCGTAGTGTGCATAGATGACGTCACGTCACGTCAGATGACGTTAACATGAGGGGGCGGTGGTGAAGACGACGACGTACATACAGTGGAAAGCGGAGGATGAAGATGCTGTGGTCTCTTTCTGGGAACGTTTTCGTTAGTGTCTGCACGAATTCTTCCTCGCGATGAACACTATGTTTGACATCAGTGTCTGTGTCAGTCTGTCTCCCCGTCTTGTCACTGTCTGTCTGTTTGTCACTGCTCTAAATCATGCTGATATACATGTGTACAACTACAAGAGAAAAAGTTCAAAACATTTCTACAGATTCTTTTTTTTTGCTTTTTCCTTGTGTACGAACTGAAAGAAGGTAGAATACTTAGGCTATTAGAGATTATCATTGCCAACAATTTCTACTGGGCAGATTATATTACTTACCTATAACAATCGAATATCTTAAAAGGCATTTCAATTATCTTAAGTTAACAGTTTTTAAAATCCATTCTTGAAATTCATTTTTTTTTTCAAGCACACGTCGAGTCTTTCAAAGATAACGCCTCGACAATTTAGAGTCTACAAGAGCGAATGTCTTTAAAACCGCAAAGCGAAGCTCTTCAACTTATGCTTTTAAAATCACGTTCATTGTCTTCCTTAATTAGTAAAGATTTGATATCCTTACACTCGATTAAGAATAGAGTGCAAGAAGGCAATATCTATGCGCAAAGAGGCCACTGGCATTACTCCGCAAGATATGGTGAGAAAGCGTTTTCACAAATTTATTACTTCTTCTGCCCAGAATGGTCTGTTCGAATAAAACATTTATAGTGACGGGTCAGGCTGAAACAGCTTACCCTTGTTTCTGAAACAGATAACCAACCATAAAACTTTTCAATGTTTCCTGGAAAAAAAGTATGGTCCATGACATCAGGAATTGGTAATAATTGTTCTTTTTGTGTCGTAGTTTGTTTGTTTCTGATTTTTTTTTTTTTTTTTGGCTTCCTTTACCAAAAGGCATTTCGTTTCTTTTTCATGAATAGAAGAAACCTTTTGTATTAAAAAGCACTTATCTTTGTTGTTGTTGTCACTGTTAAATAGTATGCACATTTTTGCATTACGTTACATTACAAAGCGTTTTGGTCTTACACCCCCCCTCTCTCTCTCTCCCTCCCTCTCTCTCTCCCTCCCTCTCTCTCTCCCTCTCTTCTCTCCCTCTCCCCCCAAAAAACTCTCTCTGTGTCTTCTGTCTGTCTGTCTGTCTCTCTCTCTCTCTCTCTCTCTCTCTCTGTCTCTCTGTCTCTGTCTCTGTCTCTCTCTCTCTCTCTCTCTCTCTCTCTCTCTCTCTCTCTCTCTCTCTCTCTCCAAATTTTCAATATTCTGTCACAGCTCTCTTACTGGTAAACATGTGCGTAAGCATTGTGTAGGAAGCGATGAAATCTGGAAATGAAATTTTCTTCTTAAGAGTGGTCTGGAATCGGGGATAGAGGAGGAAAAGGGAGCAAGGGAGGGGAGGGGGAGGGGGAGCAGCGATTTTGGGGGGAGACTGGGGAGCATGGGATCGGAGTGGCGTATAGTTCTGAGAGCTGGATACACTTCATGTTTAGACGGATGGGTTGCGTATATTTGCTTGTTTCCCACCCTCTATCCCCCCCCCCCCCCCCCCCTTTCTGACTTGCTTTCGTAATGTGCATTAGGAGCTTTGTGATATGGTCTAATTCTGAGAGCTTTCTTGCCATTGATCGGGAGAACCTTCAGAATTCACCATCACTGTACTGTACTATTTATGGCACTCGGAGGGCGTGGGGGAGGGGGGGGAGGGGGGGAGGGGATGATGACAGTATGTAAGGAAAGATGATGTCCTGTATGACCTCTAGGTTTTTAAAGTCAAACAGGTTTCTGTTGATAATAAAATGATTTATAAACAG
>JADBJO010005733.1:0-5000 GCA_016801955.1 Conus betulinus | reverse complement strand
GGGTGGGGGGGGGGGGGGGGGGGGGGGGGGTGGGGGGGGGGGGGGGGACGGGTGGTGGAGGAGAGAGTCATAAGCCAAAGTCAAGGAACAACATGGAAACGAATCAGAGCGTTCGTTTTGAGTGCGCGCGTGTGTGTGTGTGAAAGTCGAGTTGGAATGATTTATTGAGGAATTAGAAAGGTAAGCTGTCTACCTGTTGCGTAAAGGATAAGCCCTTTGCCTCACGGGCTTATCTAACTCCATTTCGGCTTCTATTAATCCATACTTGCCCTTCCTTCTCTTCTTCTTTCTTTTCTTGTTCCTGTCTCTCTTCCTTTTGACATACGCCCCTTGCTCATTTTTCCCTTCCCTAAAAATAAATCTCCTTCTTCTCACCTTTCGGTCGTTGCTCCCTCTGCCGGAATCTGCCATACCTCCACAACATGGTTTCCCCTCCTTCCGTGTTCCATTCCCCCCCTCTCCCCTCCCCGGCCAATCAACACTTTACTGCTCACCAGTCTTTCTCATGGGTTTTCTTTCGGTGGGGGGGGGGGGGGGGGTGGGGGGTGGGGGTGGTCCGTTCTTTTCTTGGTCTTCTCGCTAGGGATAAAAGATAACCAAATAACACCCAAACCTCCAACGATTGCGCATCCAGCCCTCTGGGTGTCAAAGTCTGATAGTCACAGCAACACGTTAAACCATGAAAGAAATATCTAAAACAAAACATATTTAGTGTATTAAATTAAAGTCATCTATTGAAAAAAAAAAAAAGCCAGTCGTTATTAGAAATCTGAGGTCGGAGGTCTCCTACTGTCGGTATCATCTCTCTCCTCTCCTCTCACTCTTCTCTCTCTCCTCTCTCTCTCTCTCTCCGTTCCTCTCCTCTCTCTCCTCTCTCGTCTTCCGCTCTCTCTCTCTCCTCCATCTCTCCTCTCTGACGTCTCCTGTCCTTTCTCGTTGCGCTCGTGCGCGTGTGGGTACGTGTGTGTGAACACGATTGTCTCTGCATGCTTCACTTGTGTGTGCGTGTGTCTGGGAACCAAGAACTTCGTACTTCATTTTAAAGCGCGCGCGCGCGCGCCACACACACACACACCACACACACACACACACACACACACACACACACACACACACTGTCTCTCTCGCTTACCATACGCAGAGAGAGAGGGTTAGAGAGAGAGAGAGAGGAGAGAGCGAGATTTGGAACGCACTGTCGACAAAGGACATAGCCGAATCCTACGCCACATGGACACTCCCGCTGCCCCGGCCCAAAATTGATGTGTAGATTGAAGATAGCCGCCTGGTATTTTCACCAAGCCACAAAAATTGTCACTTGACTGTTACCCGTGTGCCATCGTGTGTACCGACGGAAATGGAGGACACGTATAAACATCGCATGCAGCCTATGTGAGAAACTGGAAGAATAAATGAGATATATGAAAATGAGTGACTGGTATTTTGAATGGTACGGGAAACGACTGAATGAGCGCCAGTAGGCTGCACTTGGCCGGCTTTACCTGGGTAGGCAGCCCGTTGAGCGAGTGAGGTAGTGTGTTTTATTGTAAAGCGCTTAGAGCTTGGTCTGTGACCGAAGATAGGCGCTGTATAAATACCCAATATAATAATAATAATAATAATAATAAGTTGTAGCCTGTGAAATTTTGGCAGAGGCGACCAATTCAGTTGTGGAACAGAAGCAGTTATGAGTGTAGTATCAGGTAAAGCTTACAGTTGACAGGCCAAGTGTCCTCGCAGTCGCGGCAGCTCTCAGAGACCCACTCTGGAAGCGCCAGCGCGTATGAAACGGTCGGGGGTTTTTTGTTGTTGATGTGCTCACGCCATGCGTTGCGCTCGTTAGAACTTTTTTTTTTTTTTTTTTTTTTTTTTTTTTTTTAAATCTGTACCTTCCACAAACCACGTGTATACAACAAGACAACGCTGTCCGGTAACCTTTGATCTCCTGAGCCCGCGCGTTAACGCACAACGCGAGCAGAGCTGACTGGTTCAGTGGTTTTTTTCGTGTCACACGCTGGAGGCCCTAATGCGGACAACGCACCAAACTGCCGTAACCACGCATTTTTTCTTTTTCTTCGTCGTTGTTGTCGCCATCTTTTTCTTTCTGCCTGTCACTCATATATAACTCATTCTGCCGACGAAGACACTGAGTGTCGAAACGCGCTGACCTTCACTTCTACCTGTAAGTTGACGATGATTTACCTTTTCTGCTGTTCCACCTGCCTTAACCGTTGTATTTTCAGAAGCAGAGAGGTAGAGTACCCGACGTTCTCAACTAAATGTGCCCGAACAGTCGGAGCGGTCAGCTAGACTGTTTGATGAGCCGAGCATTGTCAGTCACATGAGCGCTGACTGTAGCAAACGTGTGTGAAGGGTGAGGAGGACGGGGGGGGGATCGGGGGGGTGGGGGGGGGGGGGGGGGGGGGGGGGTGGGGGGGGGGGGGGGGGGGGGGGTGGGGGGGTGGGGGGGGGGGGGGGGGCAGGATTGGGGTTGGGAACAACAATTTTTCAGACATATCAAAAGAAAAAAAAAATCTGAGAACAGTCTTGAGATGTTAGTCAAAACCTTGGAACTGTAGTCTTTCGAATGAGACTATAAACCGAGGTTCCGTGTGTGTGTGAACGCACGCATAACATCTTGCACACACGTCAAACCCAATCACCAACTTTCGGAAGAGAAGGCCAGTTTGGCCGTTGGTATGGATGACACATTTACACTTAGCATGCACCTTCCCCGAAGATGGAGTACGGCTGCCTTAATGATAGAAAACGGTCATACACACAAAACTCCACTCCCTTTATTGGGCATATGTCTATACAGGGAGTGTCCGCAGAAGTATCAGCCTGCGTACGCAGAAGAAGAAGAAGAGCTGAGGGTTGTCAGTCACATGAGCACTGACTGCAGCAAAGATGATATGTGGGAGGAGGGGGTGGGATGGGGGGGGGGGGACAGGGGGGGAAGTAGGGTGGAGGAGTGGGGGGGGGAGGGTTTGGGAACAATAATTTTCAGACATATCAAAAGAGAAAAAAAATCTGAGAAGTCTTGAAATGTTAATCAAAACTTTGGAACTGTAGTCCTACGAATGAGACTATGAACCGGTTCCGTGTGTGCGTGAACGCACGGATAACATCGTGCACACACGTAAAATCCCGTCACCCAACTTTCGGAGAGAGAAGGGCCAGTTTTGGCCGTTGGTATGGATGACATGTTACACATAGCATGCACCCTGCGTAAGAAATGGAAAGAGTGAAGGAAGTAAAGACACCGAGTGAACAATATTGAATGATATTGACTGGATAACACGGAAACGACTGAATGAAGCGCCAGCTGGCAGCTCTTCAGTCGGCACTACCCAGGTAGGCCGCCCGATGTGTAAACGAGTGTGATTGTAAAGCGCGTAGAGCTTGGTCTCTGGCCGAGAATAGACGCTATGGTAAGTATTCATTTAAATGATAATAAAATAAGGTGTGTGGTTGTGATGTGAGAGCTACCTGCCTCTCCTTGGTATCATCTTCATCAGCGAACTGCAATCCCGTCTTTGTGCGTTTTGCATTTCCCACAGACAGCACAGGGCTCACTTCTTTTCTTCTCTTCCTCCTCACCAGTTTGTGTGAAGCTTAGAGTTTGACATTTTCCGGCGGTTCTAGAATCCCCCACCCCCCACCCCCCATCCCCAACCCCCTCCCACGTCCCTCCCTCCCCCGTCCCCTTCCCACCAGCTTTGGCCCCCTACCTAACGAGTTCTTCTCTATACTCAGTTGGTAACCTGTTGATCTTGAGCAGGTCACCTCGCTGCTTCCTGTCGGCTTGCACTTAGATGAATTAAACCTGTCGTTCTCTTCTTCCCATGAAATGTTACCGTTTTTCCCCACATCCGATGAAAGGTAAAGGTGACGCCCTCCCACGAGAAAGAATAATCTTCATCTTCCAGGAAAAAAGTGATTAGCGTTACCTTCTTGTGAAAGGTGGTCATGGTCCTGTTCAAATGAAAGCTCATCATCGTCAGCTTCTGGTGAAAAGTGGTCATCGTTTGTCTTTCAATGAAAGATCATCGATCGTAGCCAGCTTCCCATGGAAGGTTATCATTGTCATCTTTCAATGAAAGGTTTCCATCGTCGTCATAGGCGAAGAGGTCGCCACAGTATCTTAGGACTTGCTCGCCAAAACGATCAGAATACTTACCCTCCAACAGCTTTAAAAAGGGGTAATATTGCTTAGGGGAAAAAACAAAAAGACTTAACGCGTGTTATTTTTTGCTTTTTTTTCGCCTTTTTTTGCTTCAGTCTTTGCTAGCATACGTTTGCCACTCGCCAGTTCAGTGTTCACGTAGCCCGCCATCAGACCAGGCATCGCTTCACACACGTCCGAGGTGATTCGGCGCAGCGTCTCTTCTTGCGGGTTTTCGCTGCCTCATGACGACATGGTCCTTCTGTGGGTTACAGCACTTACCTGAATATGGTGGTATCAGTGGTGATAGTGTACATCGTAAAGAAAATCTCATCATCGCATCCCCTTTTCTTCAGTTGCTCTTAATTCACCAGGGAAAAGACAACATTCCAATATTCTGGTTACACACATGTAAACCTGATAAGAAATAAACGTCAGAACTTGCCAGCATTTCCTTGGTTGATCTGTTGCTCCAGTCAGTTCTCTCATCACTCAGCGCGACTACGATCGTTGAAGCTGCCACACTGTTGTGTCCTCCCGACTGGCCAAATACCAGTGGGGGACGGACACTGGCAACGTAGCACGAAAGTGCACCCTCGGACCGAGTCTCCCGGACTACACTGCACTTCGCCCTCTCCACGGAAAGGGCTCCTGTCAGCCCTCTCCCACGGGTCTTCTCTGGCTGCAGACGCCCCACTGTTGTCTGGCAGCTCCCTGCCTAGGCCCCCAACAGGCTGACACGCCCTTGCTGTCTACCGTCCCCACACGGCAGACAATACTCTAACGTCAACGTTGTCTTCGGCTCCGAGGCTACAGCTGCACCTCCACTGTCTTG
>JADBJO010005732.1:148062-153278 GCA_016801955.1 Conus betulinus | reverse complement strand
GGCCTCCTCCACTACAAACGTCAGAATAATGTTTTCTGTATTTATGTAGGCCTCCTCCACTACAAAAACGTCAGAATAATGTTTTTCTGTATTATGTAGGCCTCCTCCACTACAAACGTCAGAATAATGTTTTTCTGTATTTATGTAGGCCTCCTCCACTACAAACGTCAGAATAATGTTTTTCTGCATTTATGTAGGCCTTCTCCACTACAAACGTCAGAATAATGTTTTTCTGTATTTATGTAGGCCTCCTCCACTACAAACGTCAGAATAATGTTTTTCTGTATTTATGTAGGCCTTCTCCACTACAAACGTCAGAATAATGTTTTCTGTATTTATGTACCTCCTTCTCCACTACAGACATCAGAATAATGTTTTTTTGTGTATGTAGACCTCCTGCACTACAAACCATTAGAATAACGGTTTTTTTTTTTTTTTTTTTCCGTAGATTCAACCACTGAAGCAACACACAACCTTCTTGATTATGAAAATCCATTTATGGCTATTGTTGTTACGAGAGAGAGAGAGAGAGAGAGAGAGAGAGGAGAGAGAGAGAGAGAGAGAGAGAGGAGAGAGAGAGAGAGAGACAGAAGACAGACAGACAGACAGACAGACAGACAGACGGAGTGTGATATATATATATATATATATATATATGAGGAGAGAGAGAGAGAGAGAGAGAGAGAGAGACAGACAGACAGACAGACACAGAGACAGACAGGCAGAGAGAGAGAGAGAGAGAGAAGAGAGAGAGAGAGAGAGAGAGAGAGAGAGGAGAGAGAGAGAGAGAGAGAGTTATGTCAGGTTTGTCTTTCAGCATGTTTCTGTTTTCGTCGCATATCCCCCCACCCCTCCCCACCCCACCTCCCCTCTCTCTCTTTCTGTCTGTCTGTCTGCCTGCCTGTCTCTCTCTCTGAGTCTGTGACTGTGTGTCTGTCTGTCTGTCTCTCCCCCTCTCTCTGTCTTTTTGTCTGTCTGTCTGTTTGGCTGTCTGTCTGTCTCTCTCGTTTTCGTGTGAGCAGTGAGGTTTTTTTTGCTGATTAAGGAGAGTGCTCTTATTCCCCCTAGAGCAACAACTTTTTCCTTGTTGTGGGTTCACTTCGGTGTGTTGAACACTTGCAATACACTTCCTAGGCTTTGTACAGTACCTGTCTGTCTGCCTGCCTGTCTTTTTGCCTGCTTGTGGGTGACTGTGTGTGTATATATATAAATTGCGTACTAATCAACATTCCATTAAGTAATGTCATCAAAAAGAATTAGGTCAATAGTTTACATATGCGCGTTTCACCACACAAGGACTTACTGACTACACACCACACACACTCACACACACACAAAACACACACACACACTCGCACACACACACAAACACATACATACACACACACGCGCGCGCGCGCACATACGCACGCACTCACGCTCGCACAAACACACACGCACACGCGCTCATGTCCGCACCCACGCACGCATGCACGCACGCACGCGCGCACGTTCACACGCACGCACACACGCATACATGCACGCACACACGCACGCACACGCATTCACGCGCGCATGTACACACACATGCGTGCACGCTCACATACGTTCTTTCTCTTGCGCGCGCGCGCACAAAAGAGAGAGAGAGAGAGAGAGAGAGAGGAGAGAGAGAGAGAGAGAGAGAGAGAGAGAGAGAGAGAGAGAGAGAACGGACGAACGAACGAACGAACATTTACAGAGGGTAATGGAATACACATAACTGCTTTTTTTTTTTTTACGTCCAGCTCTCCGGGGCCTTGAAAGAAAACAAAAACAAAATTTAAACACTGTAAGTAGATCTTCATACAATCGAATAAACATGTATGAAGGAATGAGGCAGACAGTAAGAGACAGTAAGGTAGAGAGGAGGGAAACAGGGTGAAGGATGGGGACAGGGGAAGGAGGGTGGGTGAGGGAGGGGGTGGGGGGTGGGGGGGGGGGGGCGACAAACAGGGGCAGAGAAGATTTCGTCAGAATAGTTTAGGATAGGGCAAAGTTAGATCTGACAGATGCACTAGGTACGTATGAAAAGCAGACTTGACATTTGGATCATTTAAAAAAAAAATATATTCTAGGATATGTTCCTTAGCTGACCTCCGCAATAAGTAAGACCTAATAATCGAGAGATTTGGGGAAAGGAGGATTGAGAGAGAGAGAGAGAGAGAGAGAGAGAGAGAGAGAGAGAGAGAGAGAGAGAGAGAGAGAGAGACGGACAGACAGACAGACACACAGACACACAGACACACAGACAGACAGACAGACGGAGTGAGAGAGAGATCATTATGAATGAATGAATTATGAATTATCATTAAACGCAAATACATTTCTTAAATGGAAAGAAGCATTGCAGTTGAGTACTTTATGCATGAAAGGTTCTTTCATGTACAAAAGATTGGCCTTTAGTGGAAGGATACCTGTCTGTTTATACTCAGAGTGCCCGAATAGTCTGTCAGTTGTTGCTATGACAGCTGTTTTTATAGATACTAGTCAGCGGTTTTAAACAAATTGTTCCCTAACTAGATCCCAGATTGTGATGGAATAATACAGATTTTGTTGAATCTAAAAGTAAAAAAACATAATTTTCTGGCACGATAATTAAAAAGAATCTTCGTTTTACTGAGCTTATATAGCTTTATGACAAACCTTTTGGAGTGAAATTCTTAACGTTTTGAACAGGATAGATTACTATCGATTGTTGCTCTTAACAGTTTATACTTGGACACATTCAACACATTGAATTGGACACATTCAACACACCATCACAGAGACACATTGAACACACCACCACCACCGAGACACATTGAACACACCATCACAGAGACACATTGAACACACCATCACAGAGACACATTGAACACACATTGAACACACCACCACCGAGACACATTGAACACACCATCACAGAGACACATTGAACACACCCATCACAGAGACACATTGAGCACACCACCACCGAGACACATTGAACACACCACCATCACAGAGACACATTGAACACACCACCACACCGAGACACATTGAACACACCATCACAGAGACACATTGAACGGTATCACACCATCACAGAGACACATTGAGCACACGATCACAGAGACACATTGAACAACACACCACACAGAGACACATTGAACACACCATCACAGAGACACATTGAGCACACGATCACAGAGACATATTGAACAGTATTACACCACCACACAGACACATTGAACAGTATTACACCACCACACAGACACACTGAACAGTATTACGCCATCATACAGACACATTGAAACACACCACCACTGAGACACATTGAACACACCCACCACAGAGACACATTCAACACACCATCACAGAGACACATTGAACAGTATCACACCACCACACAGAGACACATTGTACAGTATTACACCACCATACAGACACCATTGAAATACCATCACACAGACATATTGAACATTACCACACCACCACAGGACACACTGAACAGTATCACACCACCACACAGACACTTTGAACAGTATCACACCACCACATATACACATTGAATAGTATCACACCACCACACACAGACACATTGAACAGTATCACACCACCACACAGACACATTGACAGTATCACACCACCACACAGACACATTGAACAGTATCACACCACCACACTGAACACAGACACATTGAACAGTATCACACCACACACAGACACATTGAACAGTATCACCACCACAGAGACACATTGAACAGTATCACACCACCACACAGACACATTGAACAGTATCACACCAACACACAGACACATTGAACAGTATCACCACACCATTGAACACACAGACACACCACACAAACAGTATCACACCACCACACAGACACACATGAACAGTATCACACACCACCACACAGGGACACATTGAAGTATCACCACCACAGAGACACATTGAACACGCCACACAGAGACACACTGAACACACAGACACCTTGAACACTTATCACAGCACCACACAGAACAATTGTATCACCCTATCGCACAGACACATTGAACAGTATCACACCACCACACAGAGACACATTGAACATTATCACACCACCACTGAGACACATTGAACACATCACGACAGAGACACATTGAACAGTATCATACCATTACAGAGACACACTGAACAGCATGGATACAACAGCACGTGAAGCTAGGAACTGTAGTCTGTGAGCAATTTTGAGAAAACGAGAATGACAAAATATCATTCTTCATTATACAAGGCAAATTGATCATCGCTAATTACGATCTTAGTACTGACCTTGTTGACGATATATCTGCGCATTATAATCCACACATACTTGAGGTATAACTCTGTAAACTCGCTGTTATCAGGGAAATTCAACCAACACAAACTAGTCCAGAAAGAAGGAGCTCGAAATCACACGTCTAACATGTCAAACACACATTACTCTCCCTCCCTCTCTCTCTCTCTCTCTCTCTCTCTCTCTCTCTCACACACACACACACACACACACACACACACACACACACACACACACACACACACACACACACACGTGCGCGCACACACAGACACAGACACAGACAGACAGACACACACACACATACACACACACACACACACACAACACACCACACACACACACAACACACACACACACACACACGAGCACACACACACACACACACACGCACACACACACAACACACACACACACACACACACACACACACACACACACGAACACACACACACACACACACACACACACACACACACACACACACACACACACACACACACACACACATACACACGCATTTACACACACACACACACACACACATACACACACAGAGAGAGAGAGAGAGAGAGAGAGAGAGAGAGAGAGAGAGAGAGAGAGAGAGAGACAGACAGACAGACAGACAGACAGACAGACAGACAGAGAGAGAGAGAGAGAGAGAGAGAGAGAGAGAGAGAGAGAGGAGAGAGAGAACTGTGTTCCGTTTTTCAGTTTTTCTGCCTCACTCAGACCTGCAGCGATGAAGCTCCTACACACGCAGTTTCATCAGATCACAGCGCATACGGACACTGACCAGCCACAACTGCAATACGATGTCCTGCAGACCACAGGCAGTGTACAGGACATACGCGTATTGTCTTGCCCTGTTGCTGTTACCATAGCAAACACTGTGGTCTCACACGGGAACTGACACAGTCA
>JADBJO010005732.1:135562-143062 GCA_016801955.1 Conus betulinus | reverse complement strand
TCTCTCTCTGGGTGGTGTCTCTGTCTTCGTCTTTGTCTCTGTCTTTGTCTTCGTCTTTGTCTCGGTCTTTGTCTTCGTCTTTGTCTCTGTCTTTGTCTCCATCTGTCTGTCTGTCTGTCTGTCTGTCTGTCGTTGTCTCTCTCTGCTTCTCTGTCCTTCTGTCCTCTGTCCTTCTGTCTGTCTGTCTCTCTCTCTCTCTCTCTCTCTCTCTCTCTCTCTCTCTCTCTCTTGGGTGGTGCTTCCTCACGGCTCTTGGACGGACGTGTTTGTGTGCTGTGCTCCCGATTGGTGTATTTTTGTGGGTGTTACAGTGTAGTAATCTTCGTAGTTTTTTGTATTCCGTCTGGTCTTGATTGAGTGATTCAAAAGGTGCTGTGTTGGTGCTTCGATTTTTTTGCGTAGAATCAACAATTAACATCTTAATTGCCAATACATATCTGTTAAGAATTCTACGTTGATGTGTGTTCATTCGTAGCCGTACATCTTTAAAAAAAAAAAGAAAACAAAAAGAAAAGGGAAAGAAGAAAAGTTTGGTTTCCACGTGTTTTTTCTTAGCAAAGCTCGAGCGTTTTCGTGTGCCACCTCTCAAGTGTCTGACCTGTAACACGGTGTTATCTACAACTCACGACATGAAAGTGTAACGGATTCACGCCTTGTCCCATGTCCGAGTAACACGTGCTGTGAACTGACCAACACGTCATGCCCTTTCCATTCTGCCGTGTGTGCAGCCTGCCATGGAGACCACCCCTGTTGACGCTGGAAGTAAACTAAGGCCCACGTTAGACACTCGACAGCAAACGTTTCCCTGCTCTGAGAAGGAGCTCACTGCGTGGAGAAATGCCTTGTTTTATCGATACGCAGCAATAACAGACACATCAGTTGTCTTTGAAAGAAATGACTTTGATTACAAGGACGATTATCTTTATCTTTCTTTATGGATTAGCGAACCGATACCATCTTTCTTAGCCAAGTCGGTTTTGCGCGTTTTCTTGGATGAAGTGAAACGAATCACTATATCTTTCTACTTTACCCGGCAAGGCACTGGCACTTTACTAGCCAAGGCACTGACTGTGTCAAGTGGGGTAAAGAAGAGTGTGTGAAGCACTGAAAGACATTGTGAGTGAATTCTGTGTTCATGGCGATCTGGCTACCTTTAAGAGTGCGTTGTTGTCTTCTCCCCTGACTTTTGTGACAGAGGAGGGCAAAGACATACCATTGTCAGCTCCGGATAATGAGTGCGGCAGTGACAGTAGCCCCTCCAGTGACCACGCCCCTGTTACTCCTCGGTCTCTTCTCAGGTGCTAGGAAAGCCAGACTTGAGGATACAGAACCAGAAGTTGGTGCTTCTAATTCTTTTGTTGAGTCTGCTTCTGATTCCAGTGAAATAACTTTAGCAAAAGCCATACATACACATCAGGAAAGTCACACTAATCAAGATGGTCACACAGATACACAACATTTTGTTGTGAACTGTTCTTCTAAAAGAAGCCCATATAAATCAACTCCCAAACGTTTCCCTTTGAAAAAATGTTATCGTCGACGTACTCTCTGCCCTTTAAAGCATGTTGACAAAACAGTGACATGTAACCTTGACAATATTAAAATTACTGTAGAAACCATTCTCGCTGATCTTTCGGAACATGAAAACAACATGCTGTCCAGACTTGAGGATTCAAAAGTGTCTATAAAAAATGAATTGAAATGTCATATAGATCGGAAGATAGAGTCCTTACATTCTGCTGTCAAAGAGATCCACAGTGTCATGTCAAAGTTTGAATCAACAATGAATATTTTACTTAAAGAAAATCATTCATTAAAATCCTCCTTGGGCTCACTTCAGTCCGAACTGAAACAATTAAAGAAAAAAATCTCACTCTACTGCAAGTGTTTTTACACAGTGTGATTACCCCCCTAAGTTATGTTCCAGGTCATTCCTCATCCATTGAGGACAACTCCCAAAAAGGCGTGTCCCCATCAAACTGACACACACCCCACCCCAACAACTCTTCACACAACTGTGAATACAACCATTCCTGATTCTGTTACACAATCTCCCCTGAAAACTGTGGAGGACACACGTTTTAGTAATCCGTCTACACTACCAGGTCCTGGCACTCCTGCGGAAATTGTGAATGTATCAGTCGGTAATCATTTTGATGTACTTGCTCGTCTCAGTCAGAATGAAGTACTTCTTGACCCCCCAATTCCAATAAAACCCAGACTCCCCCCAAACAAACTCTGTCACATCTGAACCATCTGCCCCTGAAAGTTAACTAAACAGGATCAAGAACCTTCTCAATTGACAGAGGTGAAAGAAAAACTTTCTTCAGAGCAGGTTTTAAAAGAAATATCTATTCCTTTGAAATGTTCTTCCTTGCTAATCGGAGACTCTGTAATAAGGTACATTAATCCAAAGAGACTAGACACACGTCGTGACCCGTTATTCAAAATATGTGTTCCTGGTCTGACTTTAGTGCATCTTGTTCAGTGGTTACGTACTTTAGAAATCCAGGACCAAGTGAACACTTTAATTGTGCATGTGGGTGTGAATGATCGTCCGGCCGGACCCATTGCAGCCAAAGATTGGCGTGAACTGATTGTTTTGTGTAAAAACTCGTTTCCCCTCTGCATATATTGCCTTCAGTTCTATTCTCCCGGCCCGCGGTCGACACCAGCTCAATACCTCCATTGCTCCTTCTAATAGACATTTATATACTACATGTACAAATGTGCATGTGGACATGATTGACCATTTTGGGTCATTTGTGACTCAAAATGGTGCCCCCCGTCAGGCCCTGTATAAAGATGCTACCCACCCCAGTGTTAAAAGGGACAGTCTGCCTGGCACTACGCTTCAAGACTGTTGTTCCCTCAGACGGGGCGTTCACAGTTGAACGACCCGGCTAACAACACAGGCCCTTTCAGTAAGTCACATCATGTCCCCACCAATGATCGGTCCATGCCCGTACTGTACAGAGGAACAGCTCTAGAAATTGTGGCCCCACCCACAAAACAGCTTCTCGACAATTTGTGAAGTCAGAAATTCGGGTGTTCCCCCCCATGACCATGTCCTCACTTCCCTCCATTAATGTCCCAAACCAATCGCAAACCAGTCATGAACCAGCCAGAGTTGACCCCCCAGGTTCCACCGCCAGATCGTTTGGAAAATCCCTGTGCTGAGGCTTACAGTCAGACATTGAACGGTGAAAATTTCGCGTCCCCCACCAAGTATCCCCACCATCCCGACACACGTCCCGCCTCCATTCCTCTGCCCGAGTTACACGATTCCCGACGCTCCTTACCCCAGACTCCCCGTCCCTTATCCGGTCTCTATGCAGAGGGTTCAAGGATCTGGCTTTGGCCAAACACAGTCCCATTTTCCTGGGGTTCAACAACTCTACCGGTCAGTCCTCTGACACAGGAGAGTCATGCTGACACCCGAAACTGGCCTTCATTTAACCCTCTGGGTTATTGTGCGCAGCAGTTGATGACACTGGCATCACAGTTAGTGACGCAACGTGACCAACAGAGGACTGCTGCCAACTGGTAGAAATGGGTGGTGATGATTTGATGTATTATATGATGCTTTGTTTTTTGTTTGTTTTGTTTTTTGTTTGGTATTTATTTATGTGCGAAAGATTGATAATTTTTCTTTTTGAGTCAGTCAGTACATTTCTCCCCATTTATTCTAGTCAAAGCGTTAGCATTACGTCATTATATGATTGAATATGTAACTGTTGAATTATTGTGATAATCTTCCCTGTTTTCAGCCGTATGACTACTCGGACTTGGGATGTTTGAAATGGGCTGTTGTAGAAGGACATTGATTATTTGAACACTTACACTTCTCGCGTCTTCTTGAGGAATAGGTGTTTTGTGATTGTGCCCTTACCATTTGTTTTGGCCATTTTTTTTTCAGATTTGTTACTTGTATATATCTAAAACATAGCTTATTCGTTCTTTAGTACTCAGTTACCTGTTTGATCTTATTGTTCATTGTGCTAACTTCTTTTCTGTGTCGTTACACGTTGCGGAGGAGTGCATTTTTTGTGTGTGTTGCTTGTTTGTTTGTTTTTTTTTTTCACTTGTAATATTTACTTTTCTAATTGCCTGGTATTCTGCAAATTGATTTTGCTTTACATTAGTACACATATTGAAGGTGAGGTGTTTTTGGTTTTTGTTATTTTCCTAAAAAATAATGGCAAATAATCCCAATACCGAGATTAGTAATGAATGGTTAACCAACTCAGGATTCAAAATTTGCTATCTAAATGCATGTCATGTGTTAAACAATTATATGTGATTTACCTTCTATTTTATCTAATGCTAACAATTGTTTTCATTGTTTTTGTTTCTCTGAATCTCGGTTATCAAATGTAGTCTCAGATGATTTAGTAATGATTCCAGGTTACAATTTTATTAGGAGAGACCCTACATCTAAGCTAGAAACAGGTCTTCTGGGATATGTACATCACTCAATGAACTATAAACTGATCCATCATTTTGATAAACATAATATTGAATGCATCTGGATAGAGTTTCGTTTAAAAAAGGGAACTAAACCGATATTAGTAGGCTTTTTATATAGAAACCCTGATGAACGTGTGGAATAGTATGATGATAGATTCGAAGCAATGATGGAAGATGTCTCAGTTTATTCAACAGAATGTTGTATGCTTGCTTGGTGACTTTAACATTGATTTACTTAAACCTCATGATAAATGGAAACGAATTTTTGAATCATATAACTTAACACACAACTGATAGACACGCCAACAAGAATAACGCTACAATCTGAAACACTCATTGATCATATATATGTAAACAATACAACAAATATTTCAGAAACTTCCGTACCAGTTTATGGTCTCAGTGATCATTTTCCTGTATGCTTAACTTGGTCCAAAAAAGGCGTAAAAATTCCTAGATGTAGCCACAAATGCATTTCTTTCTTTCCGTAGTTACAAATCCTTTAATTCTGACGATTTTCTTCATGATTTATGTATAGCAGACTTTTCCAGTGTTTTTCAGGAGACTGATCCAGACAAAGCTCTCGAAGCTTGGTATAACATATTTGTCCCTATTTACGACAAACATGTCCCAACTAAGATCAAACGTGTCAAACCCGATGGAAAACCGCCGTGGTTAAATGATGAAATTAATGCTGCTATTAAAATTCGTGAAAAACTTGTTCCAGTCAACAGGAAAAGATGCAAAGTTTAAGAAAAAACAGCGTAACAAAGTTACAGCTATGAAAAGGTCTGCTCGTTAAAAAAAAAAAAAAACATTTTAGCGACCTTATTTCATCGAAAAAAAGATTCAAAATCGATCTGGAAAGCCATTAATCAATTATCTGGTAAATCGTCAAAACAAGCAGCTCCGTCATTTTTAATTCTGTCTGCAGATAATCTCAATAAACACTTTTCTACAATATTCGAAAAGATTATTAAAAGTGATTGTACTAAACGTAATGAACTGTTGTTACTAAGAGAATTTTGTGATACTAGACGAATAGGTTCCAGACTTGACTTTCAGTTTATCAGTGTACACGAGGTATGTAGAGAACTTAATTCATTGAAGGAATCTAAGAGCCGGGGATTAGATAATATAGAGATAGCAAAATTTTGAAAAATTTCCGCACCTATTATCTCTGATAGCCTTACTTATATTTATAACCTTTGTATTCAGAAATGCTATTATCCACAATATTTAAAGAAGCTAAAGTTTTGCCATTTTTTTAAATCTGGTGACCCACAGGATCCTTCGAACTACAGACCGATTTCCATTCTGTCTAATTTGTCTAAACCTTTAGAAAAGCACCTTAAGCAAAACCTTCAAAGGCACTTCGTTACACATAAATTATTTCATTCAAATCAAAGCGGTTTTAGAGAAAATCATTCATGCCAGACGGTTCTTACCAATCTAGTAGAACAGTGGCATTTAAATATCAATAATGATCTTCTCACAGGAACGATATTTGTGGACTTTGCTAAAGCCTTCGATGTTATTAACCATGATCTCCTCTTAAAAAAAAACTTACTTTGTATGGGTTTAACTCCAAAGTCTGTCAATCTTCTCTCGTCTTTTCTATCAAACAGAAGGCAGGTAGTTGTTCAAGATATGATATCATCCACTTTCATGCCAGTCAATTTCGGTGTGCCTCAGGTTCAGTCTTAGGACCAATATTATTTACAATTTACATAAACGATCTCCCTCTTTACATTTCCTCTTCTTGTGAGCTTTTCGCTGATGACACCACCTTACACAATAAAGGAAAAAATGCAGATGTAGTGTGTGCGCTGACTTACAAATGACGTTGACAGGCTCATAAAATGGACAGAACTTAATCATATGGCACTTCATCCTCAAAAATCTAAATTCATGTTAATATCAACAAGGCAAAAGCGACAAAATATCAAAGATAACCTAAAGGAATTAAAAATATATATATAACGTATTAGATGAAGTAAGTTCTCACAAACTACTTGGTCTTATTATTGACAATAATTTATCCTGGTCGAATCAGCTTTCGACTTTATCAAAAAGAATATCGAAAAAAGTCTTTCAGCTGAATAGAATCAAACATTTCTTGGATCAACACACTCGGAAATTATTTTTTCATGCTTATATTCAAAGTGATGTGGGTTATGCTTCAACCTGTTGGGATTTAGCTAGTAAAGCCTCCTTAAGGCATCTTGAAAGTCTCTACAGACGCTCTCTCTCAAACTTAACTATACTTCTTAAATCTTCCTCTCTGGAAATAAGTGATTATAAAGAACTAAACATCTTGCCTTTTGAATTTAAATGTATCTTCAACAAAGCTGTCTTTATGTTTAAGATTATGAATAACCTTGCACCATTCTATCTCCGAGAGAAAATTTCCCGTACGAGAGTTTCGTAACAAAAGTACAATATTTATCCCTCGTCCAAGAACTGATCTCTTTATGACATCTTTTATCTATTCAGGAGGAAAATTATGGAATGAAATCCCAGAATACATAAAAAACAAAAATAGTTTATTATCGTTCAAAAAAGCATACCACAGATATTTAATGGAAAAGTTATAAATGGTTGGTTTCTTTCAGTTAAGACCTGAATTTAATGATAAATGTTTTACCTTCTCTTTCTCTCTCTCTCTCTCTCTCTCTCTCTCTCTCTCTCTCTCTCTCTCTCTCTGTGTACCTTTATGTTAATGTTAATGTTAATGCCATGCCTTGTTTCTCCCTACCGCTTCCTTTCCCTCACTCTGTCTCTCATTGCTATTTCTGTTCTCTCTCTCTCTCTCTCTCTCTCTCTCTCTCTCTCTCTCTCTCTCTCTCTCTCTCTCTCTCCCTCCTATAATGCCCCCACAGCCCCCGCCCCCCCACCCACCATATCCCTCCCCTTCTGTCTGTGTTCACTTTTGTACATTAGTTTTGTTGCATTTGGTATTATTGTATTTCAGAATTTGTATCTTTTTTTTTCTTTTCTTTTCTTTTGGCCCCGGAGGGCTGGATGTAA
>JADBJO010005732.1:127500-131651 GCA_016801955.1 Conus betulinus | reverse complement strand
TGTGGGTTTCTACTACGCAAGTCATGTATATGTGTTTATAATATACGAATGTGTGGGTTTATGTATGTATGTATGTATATTGTATGTGATTTGTGTATAGAAAAAGATTATTCAGATAGAAGACAAAGAAAAAGATATTCAGATAGAGAAGGGGAGAAAGAGAGGAGGGGAAGAGAGGGGGGAAGAGAGAGAAGAGAGAGAGAGAGAGAGGAGAGATGAGAGAGGAGAGAGAGGAGAGAGAGAGGACGAGAGGGGGGGGGGGAGGGGGGGGTAATTAATTCGAGATATACACATAGTAGGTACACAGAAATAGAGTGTGTGTGCGTGCGTGTGTGCATGCGTTGTGCGTATGCAACGTGTGTTGTGTGTGTGTGTGTGTGTGTGTCAGAGACCTCATCTGCAGGCCAAGAAACATCAGAAGCAGTCGGACTCATCAGACTCCAGAGTCTCTGTTATTATAATTATAATGAATACTTATATAGCGCCTATTCTCGGCTAGAGACCAAGCTCTAAGCGCTTTACAATCCACACTCGTTTACACAACGGGCTGCCTACCAGGGTAGCGCCGACTGAAGAGCTACCAGCTGGCGCTTCATTCAGTCGTTTCCCGTGTCATTCAGTCAATATCATTCAATATCGTTCACTCAGTTTCCTTACTTCCTCCATTCTTTCAATCTCTCACGCAGGGTGCATGCTATGTGTAAACGTGTCTTCCATACCAACGACCAAACTGGCCTTTTCTTCTGAAAGTTGGTGATGGGATTTTACGTGTGTGCAAGATGTTAAGCGTGCGTTCACACACGGAACCTCGGTTTATAGTCTCATTCGCAGGACTGTATGGGGAATGGAGTCAGAACCAATGTAAACTCCGAGGGAAAAAATCCCCCTGTACCGAAATTCGAACCCGTAACCTCAGGATCACGAGTCCGGCGCTCTACCAACTGAGCTATTCCGGCCCCCGGCCTGTTGACAAGTGCGTGTGGATTTCACTGTGAAAGTACTGGCTATATGAGGTCAGGACGCTCCGTTGTTCAGGGACTGCGATGTCGACATCATGTAATGAAGCAGATCCCTTTGAGGCTGACTGTGGAAGGAGAGTGAAGGAAGGGAGGAGGGTACGACTGGTGTTCACCTCCATCTGCCCAGCAGGAAAACAAAGGGCCAGGGGCTACCTGCTGTCTGTTTCTGTCGGACAGGTCAGAATTAATGGACACAGTGGTTTTCCGCAGTGAGGTCATTTCCAGCGTGTCTCTCCCAGAAAAAGTACGCCCATGATGGGGGGGATGGGTGGGGTGGGGATGGTGTGTGGGAGTGGTGGGGGAGGAATGGTGTTCGTAGCCAGGAGTGTGTGTGTGTGTGTGTGTGTGTGTGTGTGTGTGTGTGTGTGTGTGTGTGTGTTGGGAAGGTTGGGTGATGAAGGATAAGGGGACAGGGAGGGGAGGAGAGGGGGGTGTTGACCTGTTTCAGCACCAAACTTCACACAACCTTTTGGTCACGCTGCCCAATGAAGAGACATGCCCAATGAGTTGTGGCCATCTGTCACCTTCACAATATTTCCCTGCAGAGGTAACCCCTCACATCGTGCTGTGGGCACGTTCCTCGCCTTTAGACAGCACACAGGCCACGTCATCAGAGATGGGGGTGTGATGGGCAGTAGGGGAGAGACAGGGGTGGAAGGGGGACGCGGGGGCAGGGCAGGCGGGGAAGGGGGGAGGAGAAAGGAGAGGGAGGAGAAGAGGGTGGTGGTGGTGTGCAGGTCGATGAAGACCAGGAGCTGTGGCATGTGGAGGGTTAACCAACGCCAGTGACAGACAGACTGTCAGACAGGCACGCATGGACAGGGACAAAGGGAAACACAAGTTGAGAGGACAAGGGTTAACAAACGCCAGTGATAGACAGACTGTCAGACAGGTACACATGGACAGGGACAAAGGGAAACACAAGTTGAGAGGACAAGGGTTAACCAACGCCAGTGACCAGACAGACTGTCAGACAGGTACACATGGACAGGGACTAAAGGAAACACAAGTTGAGAGGACAAGGGTTTAACCAACGGCAGAGATAGACAGACTGTCAGACAGGCACACATGGACAGGGACTAAAGGAAGCACAAGTCAGAAGAGAACCATATGTGTGTGTATGTGTGTGTGTGTGTGTGCGTGCGTGCGTGCGTGCGTGCGTGCGTGCGTGCGTGTGTGTGGTGTGTGTGTGTGTGTGTGTGTGTGTGAGAGAGAGAGAGAGAGAGAGTGCATTCTTTCTGCCTCTGTCTGTCTCTCTGTCTGTTTTTTTTTTTTTGTTTGTCTGTCTGTCTGTATGTCTCTCTCTGTCTCTGTCTGTCTGTCTGTCTGTCTGTCTGTCTGTCTCTCTCTCTCTCTCTCTCTCTCTCTCTCCTCTCTCTCTCTCTCTCTCTCTCTCTCTCTCGCTTTAATTCGCAAATTTTCGCTTCTCAACTACACTACCTTAAGAACAAACAAACAAACAAACAAAATGTATTGATGTTGAGATAACAAAATTCCTCTCCACTCCATGCACCTCCCTCTCCTGTTGCCCAGCCCCCTCTCCATCACCTCCCTCCCCTCCCCTCCAGGATAGGTCTAAATTGGGCCTAACCCCATGATTTGTGGCTCAGTTTGTACCCACTTGAAGTCATGGTGCTGCCTTGTTAGAGAGAGTCCATGGTGCTGCCTTGTTAGAGAGAGTCCAAGACGCATAACCTGACTGAAACAGTAAAAGGACCACCACATCTCTCCTTCCCCCTGTACAGACACCCCCCGCTAGTCATCTCACACACACACACACACACACGCACGCACGCACGCACGCACATAAATAAATAGATGGTGCTCAGTTACTTATCCTTGTAATTTATTAATTTCCTTATATATATATATATATATATATATATATATATATAGAGAGAGAGAGAGAGAGAGAGAGAGAGAGAGAGAGAGAGAGAGAGAGAGAGAGAGAGATTGATAGACAGACAGACAGGTTTGGGTGCAGTGGATAAAGAGATAAAGAATGAAACAAATGAATTTTACGAGCTGAGTTAAGTGTGATAAGCATGAACGCGCTTGTTCTTTCCTTTCCTTTCTTGTTTACTGTTGATACCCAGCCTTTTGCCTGAAAGAAGTACATGAGAAAAAGGAACGAGCTAAAACAAAATGTAGACACATCGTACAACAGTCAATACATGAAAGTATGGAAAGTAAGAATCGAAACGTGGCAGAGACAAGACTAGACAAAATTGAACACGCCGTCATTGACTGTACATGTGTACATACACTTTCCGGTCTCGGAAAGAGAGACAAAGCAAAAAAAAAAAAAAAACAAAAACAAAAAAAAACAAAACAAAAAAAACAAACAAACAAACACAAAAAAAAACGAAACAGAACCGCCCATCTTGTTTGACGTTACTGTTTTCCTTCAGGGGAACTAAGCTTCAGGATAAAGTCAGGATCACGTACGACTGTCGCCAATCATTTTTGCTGCCTGAGGGTGTAAAGCCACCACTTCTGGACGGGCTAGTGCCTAGACAGGAATAACGTGTTGTTCCAGTATACGTTTCCATTACTCTCTGACTCTCCTTTTGCATAATCACATCACTTCATTTTCTAAGGACACTCTTTCCAGGAAAAAATACCTCATCATCATTCCCTCATGAGGGACTGAGGCTTTAAACAGAAAATCACAGATGAACTGCAGTCATAGTCATTAACTCTCTCTCCCTCTCTCCTTCTCTTCCCTCCTCTATCTGCCTCTATGCAGTTCTCCCCCTCTCTGTCTCTCGCTCTTAACTCTTCTTCTCTCTCTCACTCTCTTCCTGCTGTCTCTCTGCGTCTGTTGTCTGTCTGTCTGTATGTCTCTCTCTCTCTCTCTTCTCTCTCTCTCCTCTCTTCCCTTCTCTCTCTCTCTCTCTCTCTCTCTCTCTCTCTCTCGCTCTCGCTCTCTCTCTGCGACGGCCCCCCTGCGTGGGTGTGTTCCAAAACTATGTACATACTTGTCAAAATTCATTGTACCGTCTGTTTTTATACATACTAATTGTTGTACGTTTTAGTACATTTCCATTTCAAATTATTACATTTTATGCTTAATTACTACCTTCAGTTTCTGTTGTTCACTTTCTTCACTTATCCTCTCTCTCTCTCTCT
>JADBJO010005732.1:115000-120000 GCA_016801955.1 Conus betulinus | reverse complement strand
TGGAACGTTGAAAGCTGACCGAAGCCAGAGATGGACAGACTGTCACACAGAGACCTGCAAGATGTCTCTGTCTGTCTGTCTCTCTGTGTGAGTCAGTCTGTCTGTCTCTGAAGAACTAAAAAATCAATTAAACTTAAAAAAAAATCAAGTCTACTTTTCAAAAATATCTTATGAATGTCTCAGATTTGACTGCACTATACCCTAAAATGTATTGAAAACTCTCAATTCAGATTTAATTCAACAAATATGTGATGTTCGAAGTTGACTCAATTCTACGCAAATTGCACTGATCATCCCATACCATTCATGTGTTGTTTTTTTTTCAAAGCTTTTTGTGGGTGTTGTTTCTCCATGTCTGCTTCATTGTCCTTCTCTTCCTTTATCTCTGACTATCTATCGCCAGTCGGTCGGTCGGTCGGTCGGTCCGTCGGTCTCTCTCTCTCTCTCTCTCTCTCTCTCTCTCTCTCTCTCTCTCTCTCTCTCTCTCTCTCTCTCTCTCTCTCTCTCTCTCTCTCCATTCACACACCCCCCCCCCCTCTTGCCCTGATTATTGTGTTTTTTTCTGTTGTTGTTCTTGGTAGTGGTGGTGGTGGTGGTGGTGGTGTTTTGGTTTTCTTTTCTTCTTTCTTTCTTTTTGTCAAAGGTTCTCATGCAAGCAATTGTTTCCATTTTTTTCATGTGTGTTTGTTTTATTTGCTTTTTTTTTACTATATATCGATTTTTTTTTTCTTGCCCAGAGGGCTGGATGAAAAAAAAGCATTCATGCTTAGTCACTACCCTCTTAAAATAAAATTCGTTCGTTCTCTCTCTCTCTCTCTCTCTCTCTCTCTCTCTCTCTCTCTCTCTCTCTCTCTCTCTCTCTCTCCCTCTCTCTAATGACATTTCACTTTTTGCCACATTAAACGTTTTTACAGATCTCAGATCTGATTTCAATAAAATCACCCCTCCATCCCCCCCCCCCCCTCTTCCCCCTGGCACCTGTTCTAAATCCTTCTCTCCACGCCCCGCCCCCCCCCCCCCCCCCCCCCCCCCAACTCCTCATACACCTGCTTCACACCCCCCCCCCCCCCCCTCGCCCTCTCTCTCCCACTACAGTCAGGACTGTGACTGCATCGAGACAGACCATGATTTCTGAATCAACGTATAGGCGATTAAAGTGAAGGTGCTATCTCTTTAGATGGGGCCTAAGATGACTGACTTTTCTGAACGGCAAAAGACAGTACTTGCTGTTTTGCTGTAAATAAAAAAAGAAGAAATGCTAAGAGAGAGAGAGAGAGAGAAGACAGACAGACAGACAGACAGACAGACAGACAGACAGAGAGAAAGTACTAAAAGCACTTCAGGAAAAAGAGAGTTGTATTACAATGTATACATGATTAGAGTAGCGGGAGATCTAAGCAGACCTTGTCTGAATCCCGAGGCTGGGAAGCAAATGAGAAAGACAAGGAGCAAAGCCATGTCCCGAATGTGGTCCGATTCAGGACAGGAACCGCCATCTTGTCTGACGTCAGTATTTTCCTTCAGCGGAGCTAAACTCCAGAATAAAGCCAGGATCACGTACGACTGTCAGCCATCATTGTGCCGCTGGCTGTAAAACCGGCACTAGACTGGGAATTAGCCACTGATGCACTGGCTTACTGCTGGGGAAAGACATACGGCATTGCTGACTTCAGATGAAATGGACAGACACTCAGAAAGATAAACATCGGGAAAAAATATGTAGAGTACACGCATTCTCTCTCTCTCTCTCTCTCTCTCTCTCTCTCTCTCTCTCTCTCTCTCTCTCTCTCTCTCTCTCTCTCTCAGTCAATTCTCCAGGCACTACAGTTTGTAACCCCCACCGCTAAGTCATACAATCATCTATCCTTTTCTACCCCCACGCTCGCGCCCCCCCCCCCCCCCCCCCCCCTGTCCCCTCTTCCCCTCACAAGGAAATGCCTTGTCATTACTCGCTTCAGTTGTCATCAAAGCAACCATATTTCCTCTGTACTCTAAACAGTCGTCAGCCCGCAGAACAATTCTCCTGATTCACAATACAGTTTGTGTCCGCCTAGAGTCTGTGTTTTGTTTAGGAGAGAGGCGAAAAGGCCTGACAGCAGAGCAGAGACGGGAAACAAACAAACAGAAATACAAACAAACAAACAAAAAACAAACGAAACAAACAAATCTTCTATGAGCTACTATTTCGTCTAAATAGAGAACAATTTGGTTTGCCAGTCATTCGGTTTCTTTGCAAGAAACAGGGGAGCAAATGTGGAAAGTACATCCATAGTTTGTGACTGTGTCCAAGGGATGGGGGGGTGCGATTGTGGATGGGAGGGGGAAGGGGGTGCGTGTATAGGAGATCTAAGAGCGCTTGAAAAAGATTTTTTTTTTTCTGATATTCATTTCAAAGCACAAAACGAAACGACATTTAGACAGAAAGACAGACACAGCAACAGAGTGCCAAAGAGGAGAGAGATGCTAGTCAAAGTGACATGATGCGGAGGAGGGAGCAAAAAGAGGGAGGATCGAAGTTAGGGAAGGAAAAGAGAAATGAAGTACTATGCAAAGAAAAGTGAAAAAAAAAGGAGAGAGAGAGAGAGAGAGAGAGAGAGAGAGAGAGAGAGAGAGAGAGAGAGAGAGAGAGAGAGGGGAGAGAGAGAGAGAGAGAGAGAGACATAACAGATGGAGAGTCACACTGGTAGCCAGCCAGACATACAGACACAGAGGAAGGAAGAGCAGAGAATACTGGGAGGAAGAAGCGCCATCTGTAAGGCTCCTCTCAGACTCAGCAAACATCGTCCTCAGCACACTGGGCCAGGCTTATCAAGGTAGTCAACTCCTTCACGTCTTACATCTTACATCTCTACAGACAAAACTTCGGGGACGGATTTAGCGAGTGTTAAACTTCAGTTATTTTAGTATGCGTACTTAACAAGCGAACAACGTTGGCCTACATGTCTGTGTTTGTACAACTTAAGTCTACGCATTTAACAAATGAACAACTTTGACCTACGTATATCAATAATTGTAAAACTTAAGCCTACTTATTTAACACGTGAACAACTTTGACCTACATATTTTCTGACTGTACTGTTAGCCTAATGTATAAGGAAGTGAACAACTTTGAAGTGTCTTATAACAATGGGTTACAGATTCAGTTCTTTCTGTTTTACACGAACCTAACGAGCCGTCATGGCTTAAAACAGCGCTCGTCAAACCCACAATGTATCCCCTGGAACCTGATTATTTTCAGACCCAGGATAAAAATAACGATTCATGATTTACAGTCTGTGTCCACTCAACGCTTGTGTCTAGTTAGTGACAGAGGGGAGGGGGTTCTGTGGCTGAACAGGGGGAGAAGGTGTGTGTGTTTGGGTGGGGGGGGGGGGGGGGGGGGGAGAGAAAAACAGCGCGAGTCACTGTCACCGAAGTGGGGGACAGTTTGGTTTCTGAGATGCTTTTTTTAATAACAGGAGATGGGAGGAGGGGAGGGGGGTACAAGGGGGTAGGGGGAGAAAGGGAAGGGAACATCCGTTGTATTTTGTCGGTCTGTTGTGGGAGGGGGTGTGGGGAGGGGGAGGGGTGTGGGCAGGGGGGGGGGTGGGGTGGGGAGGGTAGGGGTGTAGGGGCGCAGAAGAACCAAGAGTGTTTGAAGGTGACTGGTTTCTCACATGCATTCCACAATACTAGCAGAGAAAGGTAGTCGGACACGTAAACACAGAGAGAGAGAGAGAGAGAGAGAGAGAGGAGAGAGAGAGAGAGAGAGAGAGACAGAGACAGAGACAGAGACAGAGAGACAGAGAGAGAGACAGACAGACAGACAGACAGACAGAAAAGACAGACAGACAGACAGAGACAGAAACAGAAACAGACAGACAGACAGACAGGCATACAGACAGAGAGAGTAAGAGAGAGGCAGTCGTTGAAGACATGAGTGATAATAATGTGGTGCAAAGGGGTATATAAGTACGAACAGAAGTAGCGGCATAGAGGAGGATGTAAACAGACCAACAGAGAAGAGAGAGAGAGAAAGAAAGAGAAGCAAGAATACGGTGGTACAGAGCAGAGCAGACTGACAGACAAATGCACAGAGACAGACAGACGTGAGACGGGAGAGGGGGGGGGGGGGGGGGGAGCAAAACAAAACAAAACAAAATCAAAAGAAAACAGAGAGTGGGAAGAAGAAAGTTCTGCTTGCAAGGCTTGTCACGGATCTAAGCAAACACACAGTTTTCAACACACTGTGCATACTGCCACCAAAGTAGACATCTTCTTCACGTCCTTCAAGTCTTTCGTCCTCCATGTACAAACTGTGTCAGACTTTGGCTGCGGATTGTAACAAGCGTGAAACTTCAGTTACAGACTTGACAAGTGTACAGCTTTGGCCACAGATCTCACAAGGGTACAGATTTGGCCACAGATCTCACAAGGGTACAGATTTGGCCACAGATCTCACAAGGGTACAGATTTGGCCACAGATCTCACAAGGGTACAGATTTGGCCACAGATCTCACAAGGGTACAGATTTGGCCACAGATCTCACAAGGGTACAGATTTGGCTACAGATCTCACAAGGGTACATATTTGGCTACAGATCTCACAAGGGTACAGATTTGGCCACAGATCTTACAAGGGTACAGATTTGGCTACAGATCTCACAAGGGTACAGATTTGGCCACAGATCTCACAAGGGTACAGATTTGGCCACAGATCTTACAAGGGTACAGATTTGGCCACAGATTTTACAAGGGTACAGATTTTTTTGACTACAGTTTTGAAAAAAAAAAACAAACAAAAGCTTTGGCTACAGATTTGAAAGTATATCTTCGACAGCATTTCTGACAAGTTTAACTGATTACAGCCTTGACAAGGGTAACTTTGGCTACAGTTTGACAAGGATATCTTCGACTGCAACTGTGCGACTTTGGCTGATTTTTTTTTTTTTTTTTTTTTTTGTTTTAACTGTGCAACTTTGCTTAAAGATTTGACAAGCGTACAAGTTATACATCATTTTA
>JADBJO010005732.1:105000-110000 GCA_016801955.1 Conus betulinus | reverse complement strand
TAGTAACAGTAACAGTAGAAGAAGAAAGATACACTTGTGGAAATCATCTTCCAGTATTGACAATCAAAATGCACAGAACAGACCTATGAGACGAAGCGTCAAAAGTCCATTCACATTTACGCAGGCATGCACGGACACACACTGACTGACTGAAACCAATTTATTGTCAGATTAACTCAAAGTTTTACTGACAACGGACACACACACACACACACACACACACACACACACACACACACACACACACACACACACACACACACACGCACGCACGCACATTTGCTGACACGATTGTCTTCTCTGCCTAAGGATACATGTTTTCTCTGTCACCATTCAGACCGACACCTTCATCCTCGCTCCTCCGGCTAACTAGACTCTGCTGGTCCCCTCAGAGTGGACACACTATTCACATTACATTGTGGCCGTTCTCCTGATACAGACATACTCCACATTGGAGAAGATAGTTAATGGCAGACGAATCAGATCCAATTGGTTCATGGCGCTGTTTTTTTCTGTGTTCACGATATTGTACAGCGGCGAAAAATTAATTGGACAAACGAAAAGAATGTGTATAGGGATTACACCACTTTCAAATGTTAAAATTAGTTGATTTGACCTGAAAGGAGTCGTTAGTGTAGCACGAAAATAGTAAATACGACGTGAGAATTATAAATAATGACATGAAACATGAAGACATTGATGCTCGCATATTAACATCAGTTTTATGTAAAAAAAAAAAAAAAAAAAAAAAACTTATTTCTAATCTTGTTGATGCTTTTAAAAAATCAGAGTGGGTGATGCATCTAACATATGAACGAAGATATGACCCTACTAAGCTATGAGCTCTGAAAACAATTAATTACGGTTGTCATGGCTGGCTTCTGGTGACATTCTACGCTCATATAGAGTGGTGTGTGTGTTTGTAAGCCCTTTTGTCCCTGACGTGATATCGATGTTGTGCATGCACGTGAGTGGTAATGGCCTTGTTTTAAGTGTAGTTTTGTTCTCACGCATCATAATTACAATTTTCAGGGTCATTATGTGTTTCCGCTATATTTAGCTGAAAACAGTCAAAACGAACTAGAATAGTTGTGACACAAACCATCGGGGATAACAAGTGTCAAATTAATTATTGCCGCTTTCATGGACAAAAACTACATGTTTCTTGAAGATGGTAAGTATTTTCTTGAAGAGAGTTTTTCTTGTGAGCTTTTGAATTGAGTGAAGTCCATAGATGTCAATTGTCTCATTAATCCTCGCTCTGTGCCTAGTCTGTCTCCCACAACACGGGGACCCGAGAAGCAGTTCTCGCTACCTGCTCACGGTTTCCAGTAAATCTAGGAAGGGGGTGGTGGGTGGGTGTGGGGGGTACATCAGTTTGTGCACCCTCACCATTTCCCTTTGATTTCCGTGGTGTCTTTGGTATATTGTCTAAAACTTAGCACGAAGGACTGTAACACATACTTTCGTTTGTTTGTTAAAGCAAGTGAAAAGGAAGATCAGCAAATGCACTTCGTTGGTTTTGCATTCCAGTCACAAGAAACCTACCAAATTCAACTAATCGCGTCAAAGTCTGGAAAGAAGTTTTTCCACAAGGTATTATAGATAAATGAGTGAACTTACTTGCGGGTCAAATATATTTCTAGATTTCGTTTTAATATTTAACTCAGTTTGACCAGAGTGTATCTTTCAATTTGGCCAGAGAATTTGTTGTACTTTCCATGTTAAAAAAAAAAAAAAACATAACGTATATAACCCTGTTAACTACTGAGAAGTTTTGTTGTGCGCAGTAAAACTGCACGCAGTTGTTATCAAAAGAAGATGGTGGGAGTGGGGAGAGAATATTGAACATCAAACTGTGATGAAAAAAAGACCAACTTGACTATTGATTATGTGTTCAAATCAATGTTTTTTTTTTTTGTTTTTTTTTTTTTTTTTAAATGCAGTTTTGATTCAATGGCAGAGTATATGCTCAATTTCTTGATTTTGAGAAGGCGTTTGATTTCATTAATATGAATGTATTGTAGCCTACTTTATAAAGTAGTGTTTACGGAAAATCATATTTGACTGTGTAGTAAGTGTGCATGACCGTGTGAAGGCAACAGTGCGATTGGCTGGTGCATTTGCATTTGCATGCTACATTAGGTGTAGTTATGGTGTAAAACAGGGCGGTATTTGTATCCCAGACTTGTTTCCTTTCTCTCTCTATCTGTCTCTCCCTCTTCCCGCTTATGTTAATGTCGTTCTCTGTCGTTCTCTGTCTGCTTGCCAGTCTGTCTATCATCTGTCTGACTGTCTGTCTGTCTGTCTGTCTGTCTCTCTGTCTCTCTCTCTCTCTCTCTCTCTCTCTCTCTCTCTCTCTCTCTCTCTGTCTCTCTGTCTCCCTTTGCCTCCTCCCTCAAGGCTCTTTCTTCTCTCATTGTGTGGCTGTCCATGCCTTTTCCCCACACCTCCTCCGGCCTGCAGGGCCGATCAAAAGCAGGAGTGTTGACATCAGGGGCCCACCACCAGCTGTTGCGCCGTTCACAGCCAGCTCAGAGGAACCCTCTGTCTTCCTCACCGCATAAAGCTGCACCACCAGCTGTTGCGCGCGTTCACAGCCAGCTCAGAGGAACCCTCTGTCTTCCTCACCACATAAAGCTGCACCACCAGCTATTAGCAACGTCCACATCACGGTCAGAGGAATCCTCTGTCTTCCACTGTTAGCAGTGTCCACATCACGCTTAGAGGAACCCTCAGTCTTCCTCTGTTAGCGGCGTTTTCAGCACGCCCTGTGGAACCCTCAGTCTTCCTCTGTTATCAGTATTCACATCACGCTCAGAGGAACCATCTGTCTTCCTCTGTTAGCAGTGTTCACAGCACGCTCCGACGACGAATCCTCAGTCTTCCTCTGTTAGTGACGTTCACAGCACGCTCAGAGGAACTCTCTGTCTTCCTCTGTTAACAGTGTCCACATCACGCTCAGAGGAACCATCTGTCTTCCTCTGTTAGCAGTGTCCACATCACGCTCAGAGGAACCCTCAGTCTTCCTCTGTTAACAGTGTCGACATCACGCTCAGAGGAACCCTCAGTCTTCCTCTGTTGACAGCGGTCTTCCTCACCACAGGTAGCGGTTGAAAGCCCTGGCCCTGCAAACTGCATCAGCAATCGCCTGTTTTTGTCCTAATGCCAGCACCGGGAAACCACAGAATACCGTGTTGGTTTAAGCTAAAGCTGATACAGACGGCCCTCTCCCTCTGTCTGTCTGTCTGTCTGTCTGTCTGTCTGTCTCTCTCTCTCTCTCTCTCTCTCTCTCTCTCTCTCTCTCTCTCTCTCTCTCTCTCTCTCTCGTCTCTCTCTCTCTCTCTCTCTCTCTCTCTCTCTCTCTCGTGAAATTGAACCCTTTTTTAAAACGTTAATTGAAACCGGTGAACGTTTCTTACAAACATGAAATTAACAGTCGTCACTGGAATGCTTGTTTGAGAGTGCACGTATGCTTTTTCACGGTCACTGAGAAAGAAAGACGCTAAGTGAATAAGGAGGGAAAAAATCAAGAAAGGATGACAGAAGAAAGAGATGAAGAAAAAAATCGATGCAGATAAAAGTGGGTACGACAGACGAATGAACAAGAGAAATTATGCGTTAAGGAAGGAAGTAAATACGGGAGAAAGATTTTGAAGAAAGAATTAAGATAGGATGATAAAAAAGCAGGAAAGGACAGAAACGAAAGAAGGGCAACCCAAATGAAGGAAGGAAAGATATTGGAAGGAAGGCAAAAAGGCAGAAATGAAGAATGGAAGAAGTGAAGGAAGAAAAGCTACAACAGAGACAGAAAGAAGAAAGACATAAAGACACAATCTGAAACGAAAGAAGCAAGAACCAAGGTAAGGAGAAGCAAGAACTTGAGGGAGGAAGGAAAGGGGGGAGGAGAGGAAATAAAGGAGAATGTGAAAGAAGAGACGAAGATATGGCGCGAAGGAATGAAAACAGGAAGGACGGAAACAAAAAACGAAATGAATGAAACAAAAAGGAATGAACAAGAAATAAAAGAAAGACGGGTGAAAAGAAAGAAAGAAAGAACTAAGAAATGAAGAAAGAAAGAAAGAAAGAAGAAATAAAGAAAAAATACAGAGACACGTAAAGAAGCTAAAGGAAGGAGAATGATCTGAACAGAAACTATATAGAGAATGGCAACAGAGAGGGCGGTGGGGTGGGTCAGGGAGGAGGGGGGGGGAGGGGGGGGGGATGTGATAGGGAAAGGGACAGGCGTCTGCTAATCAGCTTATCTTTTCTCCCCAACATATCAACAAAACAATCCGCCGTGTAAGCGTATCACAGAAGACTACTTTGTGATTTCTCGTGCGTCTTGATATTTGCTTTCATTGTGGGAACAATCGTCTCAAAACGTCTTCTACCTGATTGAACGCGTTATCAACTCACACACCATTGGGTGGTGGGCGTCCAGCCTAGAGCAGTGTCAGTTGGCTTGTAGAACAGCTGAGGACACTGCCGATGAGGCAAGCAGCTAAACGCCAGCATCACACAATGCCTGTTGTCTTCTTTAGATTGTAAGAGAGAGAGAGAGAGAGAGAGAGAGAGAGAGAGAGAGAGAGAGAGAGAGAGAGAGAGAGAGAGTTTCCAGGTATAAAAAAGATCATACAAACGGGAGGAGACAGAATAGGGGGAGGAAGTGGGGTGGGGCGGGGTGGAAACAGGGGGAGGTGGAGACAGAGGCAGACAAATAGATCTGGTTGATCTGCCATCATCAGAATAAATCGTGCAACAGTCTGTGAAGAGGGGAGAGAGAGAGAGAGAGAGAGAGAGAGAGAGAGAGAGAGAGAGAGAGAGAGAGAGAGAGAGAGAGAGAGACGGGGGTGGGGAGGAAGGCACCACACACACACACACACACACACACACACACACACACACACACACACACACACACACACACACACCCTTACAGACGAACAGACAGACAGATAAACTGACCGACAGACAGACAGGTAGATGGACAGAAACCG
>JADBJO010005732.1:90000-92500 GCA_016801955.1 Conus betulinus | reverse complement strand
CGATGACATGCATTATTGGTGAAACATGGTAAAACTGTTTATTTAGTGGTGACGGTGACATGCATCATTGGTGAAAGCGTGCTATTGTTTATTATCAATGCTGGTTATCATACATACTATTGGAGAAAAATGGCAGGCAGTTTATTGAGACGTGCCGATAATCAGATATACCAATGGTAAAAACCTGGCAGGCTGTTTATTAAGGGGTGCCAATGATCATACGTATCATCAGAGAATCAAGGCGGATTTTTTGCTAAAAGATGTTGGTTGACCTCTGAATCACTGGTTTAAAAAGGAGCATTCACACCCTCATGGGGAGGCCAGGTTTCTTTAACACAACTTCGTTCACCCTCCCTCGGGAAACTGCGCCAGTAATGTCATCTTTCATGTTGCTTTCTTTGACTCTATCTTTTTTTTTTTATCTTTTTTCGCTGTCATCCACTGTCAATCGGCATTTGGGGCCAACTCGCCCGTCTTTGTTCTAGAGAGTCTATACAAAATCTATTCTCTTTAGACAATAAATAAGATGACAAGTTGTTTTCTGCGATCTGGCGGCTAGGTTGTAAGTTTGTAAACACGGAGCAGAGCGGACAATGGCTGACCACCCGGGTTTTGTTTTGCCCTAAAGGCTTTCAGATCTCTTGTCTGTGGCACCTTGACGTCCATGTCCATTTCCTTAAACAGGGGCAATAATATCAGCACCAGGTCTGGCTTCCTCAGCACAGGGTCGTGTTGCCCACCAATGACGTCCCTTGATTAGCTGCCTCGGTTGCAATAGGTTCTTTGTAGTTTGTAAACATCATATTCATTGTTGTTATTTGTGAAGGCATGGCTGCATTCTGTATATGGCTGGAGCCCTGAAAGGACCGAGTCTGGTATCCCGAGTGGTATGAAAACGAAAACTGAAAGGGCGCCCTTCATGGCTCTTCGTTTTGGCGCCAAACAGAATGAAGACATCTTTATTGGAAGACATATATGGGGAAATATGTTCTCTCTCTCTCTCTCTCTCTCTCTCTCTCTCTCCTCTCTCTATCTCTCTCTCTCTCTCTCTCTCTCTCTCTCCTCTCTCTCTCTCTCTCTCTCTCTCTCTCTCTCTCTGTGTGATGATCATTTTGACTCTTATTCTCTTTTTTTTTTTTCTTGATGTTCCTTCATCTGAGGAAAGCTTTTTTGAGAGTTAGAGCTTACACAACGAAAGAGCTATACACTTCACAACAGTAACAGCAAATGCAAGAAAACGATTATGCACAAAAAAGGTTTGATTAACGTTTGTGGGTAAGGTATACTTTTACTGCTGCTGCTGCTGCTGCTGCTGCTACTGCTGCTGCTGCTGCTGCTACTGCTGCGACTACTACCACTACTACTGTTACTACTACTACAACTGCTGCTGCCGCTGCTGCTGCTGCGATTACTAGTACTACTGTTGCTACTGTTACTACTTCTACTACTACTATTACTACTACTGCAACTGCTGCTGCGACTACTACTACTACTACTACTACTACTACTACTACTACTACTACTACTACTACTACTACTACTACTACTACCACTACCCACTGCTGCTGCTGCTGCTGTTTATACTACTGCTTTTACTGATGAGTGATAGCTATGATTGTTGTTGCCAGAGGAGTAGTAGTAGTAGTAATAGTAGTAGTAGTAGTAGTAGTAGTAGTAGTAGTAGTAGTAGTAGTAGTTGTTGTTACACACACGCATGCTGTCTCTCACTCTCTCTCTCTCTCTCTCTCTCTCTCTCTCTCCTCTATCTCTCTCTCTCTCTCTCTCTCTCTCTCTCTCTCCTCTCTCTCTCTCTCTCTCTCTCTCTCTGAGCATCCGGAAAGCATGTACAGTGTGATCATCCTTAACGACTACTCCTCCCCCTACTGTTCACTGCTCTCTGGTGACAGTGACCCCGTCCACTACAGCATGGCAGTTCTGGCTGCTGTCCTCCCCCTACTGTTCACTGCTCTCTGGTGACAGTGACCCGTCCACTACAGCATGGCAGTTCTGCTGTCCTCCCCCTACTGTTCACTGCTCTCTGGTGACAGTGACTCGTCCACTACAGCAGGACAGTTCTGCTGCTGTCCTCCCACAACAAAGGGAGATTGAAGGACAGGTCCACTACAGCAGGACAGTTCGGCTGCCACCCCCCCCCCCCCCTCCCCCGACACACACACACACACACACACACACACACACACACACACACACACACACACACACACACACACACACACACACACACACACACACACACACACACACACACACACACACACACACACACACACACACACACACACACACACACACACACACACACACACACACACACACACACACACACACACACACACACACACACACACACACACACACACACACACACACACACACACACACACACACACACACCACACACACACACACACACACACACACACACACACACAAACAAACAAACAAACAAAGAGGATTGAAGGCAGGGCCAGTACAGCAT
>JADBJO010005732.1:82500-85000 GCA_016801955.1 Conus betulinus | reverse complement strand
AATGAAAGAACCCGCGGAACACCCGTGTTGCTGTAAAGTGGAATTGTGGCGGCTATGTTTGCTATTAGCACCTACAAGCAAAACAGCCCTTTACACGCCAAGACCCCGGTACACGGAGAAACCTCGTCTAATTATTGCTGAACTGTTTCACACGTGGCGCAACTGGAGCTCTGACGTCTGGCAACAAGAGCAAAGGATGGTTGGGGAAGGGGGGGGGGGGGGGGAGGGAAAGGAGGGCAAATGACACATTTTGCTGTCTGTCTGTGCATTCGTATGGCTGGCTGGCTGGCTGGCTGTCCGTCTGTCAGGCTGTCTCTCTCTATCTATGTGTTCGTGAGAGAGAGAGAGAGAGAGAGAGAGAGAGAGAGAGAGAGAGAGAGAGAGAGAGAGTATTCACCTGCCAGTCAGTCAGAGACAAAATAACCTTCAGGGGGAGGGGAAGGGATATGACAGACGGACAGACAGACATACAAGCATTGAAGTGAAAGAAGAGAAACACACACACACACACACACACACACACACACACACACACACACACACACACACACACACACACCACACACACAGAGAGAGAGAGAGAGAGAGAGAGAGAGAGAGAGAGAGAGAGAGGGGGGGGGCAGGGGTCAGACGGAAGCAGACCTGAAAAGAGAAACGATGAAATCGAGAGAGAAAATGTGAAAGCATGGGCTGGAATTTAGAAAAAAAAAAAAAAAAAAAAAAAAAAAAAAAACAGAAATAAAACGTTATCAGTTGCATAACAGTCGCGAATATTCCAAGCAAAGCGTGTTATTTTTTTCTCTGCCAGTTGCCAGACTTGCAAGTGCTTCCTTCCCAAAGGACCCCACACAGCCATTCACTGCACAAACATCAAGGGAAGTTGACACTGTCAGCAATCTCTGTTTGAGGGGAGAGAAGGAGACAGACACATGGACATACATACAATGAGAGACAGACAGACAGACAGACAGACAGACAGAGATGTGATATTCAAGCGCTCCCGAACAGTATTGTTGTTCCGCGCTCTAATCCAATGACACCTTACAGGTTCTTTGTTGACATGGGAACAGTTATGCATAACTTCAGCTTTGCGAGAGCTGTCTGCAATGCAGATGTGATGTGATGGATCCGTATATCAATATTTTAACAGGCAAAATGGTCACATGATGAGGAAAAACACACACATGGGAAGAACGCACACACGGAGAGAAATATAGGGGCGCGCACACTATCACGCACACACACACACGCACACACACACACACACACACACACACACACACACACACACACACACACACACACACACACACACACACACACACACGAGCATGCGCGCGCGCACAAACACACGCACGCACGCACACACACACACACACACACACACACACACACACACACACACACACACACACACACACACACACATAGGGCACTGACCACGTCAATGACCTGGGACAGCCTCATGCCCATCTTGACCGTCAGCTGCTGACTGGGGCCCACCGAGGGTTTGATCAGCTTCTGATAGGACGACATCAGGTGGTGGTGTAACCGCTTCGCCACCGGCGGCACGTGCGGCTCGGCCGTGTCTGCCACATCCAGGCCCTGGACGTCGGCCAGGAGGAGCGTGAGGAGCACGAGCAGAAGCAGCAGACACAGAGCTGTGGCAGAGAGTGCCAGACCCATGGCGCTTGGTGGGGAGGGCGATGGTGACACCAGGATCAGGAAGGAGGTTTGGGTGATGTGAAGAATACGGTTAGGGATGTCACAGTGGAGCTGTCAGATGTCTGGAATCCTGTTTCTTCTCTTTAGAAATCACACCCTTTGTTTTAGTGTCCTACGCTGCAGTGCTTCGCTGCTCAATGTTTTGAGTCTAATCTATGTCTGCCGTTAACAAGAGATCGCTTTAATTGCACTTTTTGCCCACGGAGGTTTCCCCACAGCACGTACCTGACTTTTCACTGACATCGCCACAATGTTTGGAGTTCAGGGAGTGATCCTCATGTCGGTTCCATTTCTGTGCGAATATGTTCTGCAGAACATACATGAGAATGCTTCACACGCTTTCTTTCTCTCGGCGATGGGTATCCGAAGAATGCCTGTTCAGCGTCCACAGTTCTCTCCTTAGCAGCAGTGCAGGAACAGGGAACAGACAGCATGCAAAGAAAGGGCGCTCTCTCCGCGGGAACAAGCTAACCGGGGATTTGTGCAATGGCGGTGTCGAATGTGCCGTTCTGTGGATAATGAAGGACAGACTGCGTGCCGTAACAACTGTGGATTAGCGTGGAATCAGCCAGGTTTGCCCATACATTTCTCAGATTTGTTGCTGCCTAAATGCAGCACAAGCCGCACCAAGTCACTCACTCCACGAATATTCTGCAAACAAATGCAAGACCAAGGTTCGTTTAAAAACTAAGCGACTCCGCTAACATTCAGCAAAGAAAGGCAACTCGCTCGCCAGAAGTAGCGCAGGCTTTTTGTTTCCCCTAATGTCTGAGCA
>JADBJO010005732.1:65000-80000 GCA_016801955.1 Conus betulinus | reverse complement strand
AACTTGTTTCCATGGGGTGTTAGAACTTTGGAGTGATAGAAACATTGATGGTTGGTTTTGTGTGTTTATTGGTTTGTTTGTTTTGTCATATCCTCAAAAAGGGACATGGGAAGTCACTCGTACAGTCCGTTCCTTCCATCACGTACCACGGCAGATTTCTCCTCCATTGTGCACATGACTTGTCCACTGAAGGTTAAAGAAACAATAGAAAAGATGAATGCTCACCTACTGACCCCTCTTCTCTTGTAGAGTATACATGCAGGTTGAGTAGTAGTAGTAGTAGTAGTAGTAGTAGTAGTAGTAGAAGAAGTAGCAGTAGTAGTAGTTGTTGTTGTTCTTGTTGTTGTTGTTGTTGTTGTTGTTTAGCTGTTCGTTTGCTTTCGTTTGTTTTTTTTTTACATTTCAGTGCAGATCCAGATCGAAGGAAGGATGCAAGATTCGTTTCATATTAGAGGGGATTTGTGCTCTCCCCAGCTCCTCCTCCTCCTCCTCCTCCTCCTCCTCCTCCTCCTCCTCTTCCTCCTCTCTCTCTTTACATGCTTTGTCATATTCATTTTACTGTCTGACTGTATACATGCTAATTATTGTACGTTTTAGTACATTTCCATTTCAAATTATTATATTTCATGCTGTACCCCCCCCCCCCTCCTTCCATCCCGTCTCTCTCTTTTTTGTTATTCTCTCTCCCCCCCCCCCCCCCCCCCCCCCCCTTCCTCACTATACTTAATACCTTCTACGTATTTTCATGCCTTACAAAAAATGATTACATGTTGTGCCTCTCTCTCTGTGCTCTCTCTCTCTCTCTCTCTCTCTCTCTCTCTCTCTCTCTCTCTCTCTCTCTCTCTCTCTCTCTCTCTCTCTCTCTCTCTCTCTCTCTCTCTCTCTCTCTCTCTCTCTCTCTGTGCGTGCGAGCGTGCGTGTATGTGTGTTCAAAAAATATGTACGTACTTTGTCGTATTCATTTTATTGTCTGTTTTCATACATGCTAATCTTGTACGTTGTAGTACATTTACATATGTTCCCCCAGCCCACCTCACTCTCTAGCCCCACTGTCTTCTTCCTCTTCATTTGTTGTTACTCTCATTTTTATTTCTATTTTTGTTTGTTAATTATCATTCTTATGTTTTTGTTTCATTTTCATTTATCTTCTATTTTCATTCATGTTCTTTTATGATTACATGACGCTTTGCTTGCTTTTTTTTTTTTTTTTTTTTTTTTTTTTTTAACATTAATTGATTTCACTGCATGTTGTAGTCCCTACTCAGGGCGAGGACTGGATGTAAAAAAGCACGTTAGTGCTTATCTATTATCCTCGTAAATAAAGAATTTTGTCTTGTCTTGTCTTGTAGAGAGAGAGAGAAAGCGTGTGTGTGTGTATGAATGTGTGTGCGTGTGTGTGTGTGTGTGTGTGTGTGTGTGTGTGTGTGTGTGTGTGTGTGTGTGTGTGTGTGGATAAAAACTGTGTGTGTGTGTTTTGTGGTGGATAAAACTGGTGTTTGTTTTATTTATTATTTTTTTTGCGATTAAAAAGATCAGATGTCCATAAAACTATGTGGAAAGACCATTGCACTTGCATGGCTTTGCGTTATCTTCCTTAAAGATCTCGACACCCAATCAGCTTACTATCTGCTATTTTATACTGTGTTGAAATCCAAACAATCAGGTTATAAATAGATAGTATTACACTGTGTTCAATTCGAAACAGCCAGGTTGTAAATTGCTGTTGTTTAACTGTGTTAAAATCTAGTTTTTCTCTTCATAGCCGCTGAATGGCCTCTCTGTATGTCCAACATGGCGACAGTCTTGAGAGAGCCCCCTGACACGTTGGGATGAAATCAACTGACAGCGAGAACAAACCTCTCCTCCTCTCTCTCTCTCTCTCTCTCTCTTCTCTCTCTCTCTCCTCTCTCTCTCTCTCTCTCTCTCTCTCTCTCTCTCTCTCTCTCCTTTGTTTTTCTTGTTCCTGATTTCTATCAGACATTATGTAGTAGCATAGCATGTTGGGCTTTTTTGTCCTCCATGGAGAAGCGCACTATTTAGATGATGGCTGATTTCGTCTGTGTCTTTAGGTTTGTTTAGTCCCCATTTTACATCTACCAGTCCTTCCAGACAACACAGAAAAAAGAAAAGAGGTCTCAGTTGACATGCCCCCTCTGACTTCCCTCTCCCCTTCCACTTCTTAGTTTGTGCTCGCAGGAAAGACTGTGAGATGGCCTTAATGGCTGACTTGACTTTTGCATCAGACAATTGAGACAGCCGTTGTCGTCATGGCAAAAGCCATTCTCCACAAGGAAATCATTTCCAGTTATGTTCCACTTGAACAGCAGGCGGAAATGAAAAAAGGGGGCACTGCAAGCGGTAAGGCAGGTGATTGGACACCGCCTGATGTTGTTTGCTACGCCCGTGTGGTTTCGCCCAGGAAGAACGAATTGAAAATGGCCAAGTCCGACCCTCACCGGTGAAAGTGCAACAGCTAGTAGCGAAACTCGCTGGAAGCACCGGCGTGCTGGCAAAGTGTTCTCCTCTGCCTCTCCGCAATGTTGTTCAAGGTTCGGTGTGGAAAATGCCGTAGGAACATAAACTGACTTGTAGAGTGTTGGGTGATCCTGGAGTGTAGCCATTTCGTGTTTAAAACACGCCAGGATCACTTTCGTTTGAAGGAATACCTCTGTCCGTTGAATAATAAAGACCTGCTTACATAGGCCATCGTGTGCACTTAATTAGTTTTTTTTTATTCTCTTTACAACGTTCTCAGTGTGTTTTCTGTTTGGTTTGACGCTGACGGAAAGGAAACAACAGAGAGAAATGAGAATTGAAGACGAGTGAGTGTGCAAAGTAGGAGTCTCCTCAACTCCCAATTCTGTCCAATACTTGTCTGCTTGCAATGCGCTTTCTTCTCTCCCCTCCCCCGCCTCCAATTCCACGCCCTCCTTCTCCCCCTCGCCACAGTAAGCAAGATGTAGAGAGACAGATGAAAAACTCCTTCTCCCCGTCTTTCCTCTCGCCACAGTAAGCAAGATGTAGAGAGACAAACAAAAAAGACAGGAAGGATCGAGTCGCATGCCAGTATGGTTCACACACACACACACACACACACACACACACACACACACACACACACACACACACACACACACACACACACACACCAAGAACATAAACGAATAAGGCATACAAGAGTAGAGCAGACGCATAAGAAAAGGACAACAAAGAAAAAATCAGACTAACAGAGGCAAAAACTTAGTACAAAAGCCAATAAAAAGAGAAAAACATGAGAATGGGCAGAGTCACTTGTCTGGTTAGTCAGTGATGTAGCCAGTGGGTCGATTAGTTAATTGGCAATGTAGTGACTTCCTCAGTGCCACCAACAGTCAGTCAGTTAATTGGCAGTGTAGTGACTTCCTCAGTCCCACCATCAGTCAGTCAGTTAGTTGGCAGTGTAGTGACTTCCACAGTCCCATCTTCAGTCAGTCAGTCAGTTTGTTGGCAGTGTAGTGACTTCCTCAGTCCCCACCATCAGTCAGTCAGTTAGTTGGCAGTGTAGTGACTTCCTCAGTCCCACCATCAGTCAGTCAGTTAGTTGGCAGTGTAGTGACTTCCTCAGTCCCACCATCAGTCAGTCAGTTAGTTGGCAGTGTAGTGACTTACTCAGTCCCACCATCAGTCAGTCAGTTAGTTGGCAGTGTAGTGACTTCCTCAGTCCCACCATCAGTCAGTCAGTTAGTTGGCAGTGTAGTGACTCAGTGATGTGAGTGTCCTGGCCGTTGTCCTGTACAGTTAGTTGGCAGTGTAGTGACTCAGTGATGTGAGTGTCCTGGCCGTTGTCCTGTACAGTTAGTTGGCAGTGCAGTGACTCAGTGATGTGAGTGTCCTGGCCGTTGTCCTGTGCAGTTATTTGGGTGCAGTGCAGTGATTCAGTGGTGTAACTGTCCTGGCCGTTGATTCTTTGTACAGGTAGACGCGGTGCTTTTTGTTCTCTTTTTGTTTGTTTTTGTTTTGTTCATTTCTTCCATCATGGGGAGGGGGGTGATGTTTTTTACCAAAGTCTTTTTATTTGTCCGTCTGTCTGTCTGTCAACGTGGTGCGGCAAACACTGAAGCACCGAACTGAAGCAGACTTGATGAAGGTAGGGATTGTGACCCGACGTGAAAGCTGTGACATTTTTAGCACCAATCCGAATTAAAGGGCAGTTTTCAATACTGAAATAAAATGAAATGAGAAAAGCCATGTTAGGTGTATTATATCGAACGAACTTGTAAGTGATGTTAATCTGGATTCTAAAACGGATGTAGTGAGCAAAATAACACCCATCAGAAGAAGATGTGTGTGTGGGAGGGGGGGGGGGGGGGGGGGGAGGGGTGGGGGGGGGGGGAGGGGGGAGGGGGTTACTTTTTCGATACTGCAAACAAAAAATGTGCCGGAAATCTGCAACTATCGCTAAAGTGTACCTGAGACCGTGGAATCGGAGTGATAAAACATTGGCGTGTGTCTGTGCTAGTCCTGGAGATACAGGAAGACGTAAGATGGAGATGGGGTGGAGACCCACGTTGAGGGGCGGGAGAGGAAGAGGGTGGAACGCTACCAGAAGGCGGTGGCCGGGGGGCGGGGCTCTCTACCATGCGCCCTTCCAGTTGCTTTCTTTCTTTGATCCTCCTTCTCTCCTTTCTGTCTGCCTGTGTTGAAATTTATTGCACATGGAGAGCAAGACCGGCAGACACACCAACAGAGTCAGTCTCTTTGTTGTTTGTTTGTTTGTTAGAAATGAGTTTGCCACGCACGGTGCTTGCTTCTGTAGCCTGCACTCAAATGGAACTCGGTGCACTGCATTCGTCTTAACACAGAGCAGTTGGCCCAGCCTTTGTGGAAGGCTGATGCCTTGTTTACCGCGGTAGCCAGGTGGCGGGGACTCCAGATGTCGGATAATTTATGATTGATCTGTGTCTCTAATACAGGTCACGATCAATCCACCAGTCAGTCGGTGTTTTTCGTCACGTGGCGGATCAGGACCTAGTCAATAATGTCAAGCCACGCGGCCTTTTGAGCCAGCGATCTCCCCCCCTTCCTTCCCTGCCTCCCCCCCCCCCCCCCCCCCCCCCCCCCCGATGACGACATAACTCTCAACAGACGTTAGGGGCGTCAGAGAGGCCCGGAGACATAGCGTTCATGCGTACCACTGCGGAGCTGACGGTCTTGTGTTTGATACCATGGGGAAGGGGGGGGGGGGGGGGGGGGGGCAGACTGCTGTGACTTAAGAACCCTCTCTAATCGTGGTGCCTGATTCAGTTCAGGTAAGGTGGAAGCGGCGGAAAGGGAGGTTGGGTTCCGAGTTCTGCGTGTTGCCATGGTCCTGATGTGGTGAACCTCTTCACACTTCTCTGCACCTACCGTCATTAGGACAGGGCACTTTCACTCCAGTCTCTGTGTGTGCGTGCTTGAGCGCGCGTGAGCCTCTCTCTCTCTCTCTCTCTCTCTCTCTCTCTCTCTCTCTCTCTCTCTCTCTCTCTCTCTCTCTCTCTCTCTCTCTCTCTCTCTCTCTCTCTCTCTCTCTCTCATGTATCATCCTTTTTTTATGTGTGCATCGTATGTCTTTCTTAATTGGTCAGAAAACGGAACACTCAAAAGTAAGGAATCAAGAAGAAAGACACCCCTCCCCCTCCCCCCTTGTTTTTTTTCGGTTTCTGTCTTTCTTTCTTTCTTTTTCGTTTTCTTCTTCTCTTCCTTCCTTCCTTCCTTTCTTTTTTGTGCCTTTCTTTCTTTTCGTGATCGTTCTGGGGTTTTTTTTTTGTCAGTACGATGATATACATGTCTTTGTCATGTCTGCTGGCCATTCTGGTCTGTCAGTGGCAGGCTGCAGGGTACTGGCCGTACGACCACAATCACTCATTTGGTGCCGCCGACCTCAGACATCCGAGACAGGCCCTGGGATTTCCCTCCAGCCAGTCTCTACAGGGGGTGGGGGTCAGCGAAGGGGGGAGGGGGCAGCAGAAAGGGGGTGGGGGGGGGGGGGGGGGGTCCTACAGAAGAGCCATGGCAGGAGGATTTTTTTAAGGCACTGCAGACGAATTTTTTTAGGAAAAAAGTCATTGCAGTCTGATTTTCAAAGGTCATTGCTGACACGTGTTTGAAAACGTCATTGGTAGAGGCGTTTCTTTTTATTTTTTTTTTTTTTTCTTTCTAAAAAAGCCCACAGCAGACCGAGTAAGAAAAAAAAAATCATTAACAGACTTTAGAAGAAAAGTATCACTTAAATGGAATTTTTTTTTTAAGTTATTGCTGATGGATTTTTTTAAGTCATTGCAGATGGATTCAGCAACGAACTGTCATTGCAGATGGATTCAGCAACGAACTGTCATTGCAGATGGATTCAGCAACGAACTGTCATTGCCAATGGATTTAGCAACAATCAGTCAGACGGATTAGAAAATAAAATTTATGGAGCAAGGATTTACAACTACGTCTATTTACGGACGGATTGGAAAAAAAATATAATGGGGAGATTTTTCCCTGTAAAGAAGTCATTGCTGAAGGATGAAAAAGGCATTACTGAGGGATTAAAAGTCATTGCTGAAGGATGAAAAAGGCATTACTGAGGGATTAAAAGTCATTGCAGAAGGATGAAAAAGGCATACTGAGGGATTAAAAGTCATTGCAGAAGGATGAAAAAGGCGTTACTGAGGGATTAAAAGTCATTGCAGAAGGATGAAAAAGCATTTACTGAGGGATTAAAAGGCATTGCAGAAGGATGAAAAAGGCATTACTGAGGGATGAAAAGTCATTGCTGAAGGATGAAAAAGGCATTACTGAGGGATGAAAAGTCATTGCAGAAGATGAAAAAGGCATTACTGAGGGATTAAAGTCATTGCTGAAGGATGAAAAAGACATAACTGAGGGATTGAAAGTCATTGCTGAAGGATGAAAAAGGCATTACTGAGGGATTAAAAGTCATTGCAGAAGATGAAAAAGGCATTACGGAGGGATTAAAAGTCATTGCTGAAGGATGAAAAAGACATTACTGAGGGATTAAAAGTCATTGCTGAAGGATAAAAAAGGCATTACTGAGGGATTAAAAGTCATTGCAGAAGATGAAAAAGGCATTACTGAGGGATTAAAAGTCATTGCAGAAGATGAAAAAGGCATTACTGAGGGATTAAAAGTCATTGCTGATGGATGAAAAAGGCATTACTGAGGGATTAAAAGTCATTGCAGAAGGATGAAAAAGGCATTACTGAGGGATTAAAAGTCATTGCAGAAGATGAAAAAGGCATTACTGAGGGATTAAAAGTCATTGCAGAAGATGAAAAAAAGGCATAACTGAGGGATTAAAAGTCATTGCAGAAGATGAAAAAGGCATTACTGAGGGATTCAAAGTCATTGCAGAAGGATGAAAAAGGCATTACTGAGGGATTCAAAGTCATTGCAGAAGGATGAAAAAGGCATTACTGAGGGATTAAAAGTCATTGCCGAAGGATGAAAAAGTCATTACTGAGGGATTAAAAGTCATTGCAGAAGATGAAAAAGGGCATTACTGAGGGATTAAAAGTCATTGCAGAAGATGAAAAAGGCATTACTGAGGGATTAAAAGTCATTGCAGAAGATGAAAAAGGCATTACTGAGGGATTAAAGTCATTGCAGAAGGATGAAAAAGACATTACTGAGGGATTAAAGTCATTGCAGAAGATGAAAGAAGCCACTGGAGAGCGATTTAAAGGAAAGCCGTTGCTGAGGGATTTTTTTTTTCTCTAAAAGAAAAGATATTGCAGAGGGATTTTAAAAACGCAAAGTCATTGCAGAAGGATTTTAAAGTCATTGCTGAGAGATTGTTCATGAGAAAAAGTCATTATGGAGGGTTTTTTTTAAAAAAGTCATTGCGAAGAGATTGTTCATGAAAAAGTCATTCCGGAGGGATTTTTCACGAGAAAAAAAACGTCACTGCGGAGGGATTTTTAAGTCATTACAGAGAGATTGTTCACGAGAAAACGTCATTGCGGAGGAATTGTGTTAGTCATTAAAGACATTTTTTTTTAGAAGACAAAGTCACTGCAGGGGTTTTTCTTCAAGATGAAGTCAATGAAGAGGAACTTTCCGTCATTGGAAAGGTGTTCCCTTAAGGAAACAATCATTGCACAGGGATTTTCTTTTCAGAAAAGCACAGTAGTCACCGAGCAGAGTTTTTTTCTTTTAAGTCACTGTCAAGGATTTGTTTCCGAGAAAAAAAAGCCATAGCCAAAGGATTTTTTTTTCTGAAAACAAATTGTCATTGCAGCGGCATTTTGTTACACAAAACAAACAGTTTTTGCAGAGTAACGTTCTTACAACAAACAGTCATTGCCGAATGATTTTGCTGTTGGAGAGGGATTTTCGCATAAAGACATTGCACACAACGTTTTTCGTACAGAAACATTGCAGATTACCACACGCACGCACGCACCCACGCACGCACGCACGCGCGCGCGCGCGCGCGCGCGCGCGCGCGCACACACACACACACACACACACACACACCCCCCCTCCGAGATATCGCAAAAGGGGTTTTCCGCAAACGTTGAGGTGATATTTTTTCCACAAATCGGTTATTGCGGAGAGTTTTCCACAGAAACATTGCAGATGAATCCTCGCCCAGAGACATTGCATATATATCCCCTCCCCCTACAGAGCCATTGTAGACAGACTGAATCCCCCTCCCCCTACAGAGCCATTGTAGACAAACTGAATCCCCCTCCCCCTACAGAGCCATTGTAGACAGACTGAATCCCCCTCCCCCTACAGAGCCATTGTAGACAGACTGAATCCCCCTCCCCCTACAGAGCGAACTACATACAATACGCAACACCGGTCCAGATGCCAACAAGGACAGCAAGGCAGCGGCCCGGAGATTCATTTGCTGGTGAAGGTCATGGTGGGGACTGGCAGTGTGAAGAGATGAGGCCTACAGGAACAGGTGTCCTCCCCACCCCCAGCTGGTCCCAAGGCCAGCAGTTCCCTGCTCCTGACACGCTGGTCCTGTTGTTGTTGTGGCGTTCCGTATGATGACGACGACGATAAGGTCAGCGACACTGACGATGTCGTGATGGTAACGCTGATGATGCTGATATGACCATAATGAGAGACGTCCAGTCTCTAAGTCTGTTGTGTGGAGTTGTACTGAGTTGTAGTGTGCCGTGTTGTATCATGCTGTTTGGCATTGCACGGATTTGCTTTGCGTAGGATTGCACTGTATTGTATTGGATTACATCCCATTACATTGTACTGTACTGTATTGGATTGGATTACATCCCTTTATATTGTACTGCACTACATTGTATTGTACTACATCCCATTATATTGTACTGTAGTGCATTGTACTGGATTACATCAATTACATTGTACTGTACTGTATTGGATTGGATTACATCCCTTTATATTGTACTGTACTGCATTGGATTGTACTACATCCCATTATTTGTACTGTAGTGCATTGTACTGGATGACATCCCATTACATTGTACTGTACTGCATGATATTGTACTACATCCCATTATATTGTACTGCAGTGCATTGTACTGGATTACATCTCTTTATATTGTACTGTACTGCATTGTATTGTACTACATCCCATTATATTGTACTGCAGTGCATTGTGCTAGATGACATCCCATTATATTGTACTGTACTGCATTGTATTGTACTACATCCAATTATATTGTACTGCAGTGCATTGTACTGGATGACATCCCATTATATTGTACTGCAGTGCATTGTACTGGATGACATCCCATTATATTGTACTGTACTGCATTGCACTGCCATGAGTTTATATTTGTATTGTAATGCACGACATGACATTGTAATCTTCTACAGTGCATTGTATTGTACTGTGTTGTATTGCATTGTATAACTCCATGGTAACTACAAGTCTCTGTCTGAAATGCGGGCTACTAGAGCGTGCCGCCAAAGTTCAGCGCCACTTATTTTTTCCTTCATTCTGCCAGCGATCGTTTTCACCTGAATGAATTTCAATAAAACATTTCACCAGAGAAAACTCATTTGTTGTCGTCAGCTATTTTACGTGCGCTAGTTTCATGTTGCGGACGGAACATCGGTGTATTGTTTTATTCGAAAGACTAGCACCCAGATCACCACTTAAACGAAGGGAGTTGAGCATGGCTGCTTCTAAGGCCGGACGCTGAACAGTGCAGAGAGCGCTGATGCAATCAGAGTGCATGTGACATTGCGTCATTTGTGAGTGTCCAGCTGCCCTGCAGAGCCGGTGCCATCATTCCCCCGTCATATGCGCTCTTGCGCGGAAGTACAGGCTTCAGGACGCATCGAGTCTCTGAGATAATGTTGTTGTCAGCCAGACCGTTAAATCGACTTCATTTCATGAAGTGTTTACCGGATTACAAGATAATGGTTGACATTAACGAGGTCAGTGTATTGCGTGTTGCGTGGGAGAGAGGGATGAAGACGAGATGTGTTAAGGGACGCGGAAATAGTAGTTAATCTACCATGATTCTATCCAAAGCTCACACTGTTTGCTAGGTATAGCATCCGAACAAGAACTATGGGAAAACCCGAAAGCCTGAACCCCACAGGGGCGATAAATGTCGGTGCCAAATGTGTCGGGTCCAGCAGCTGACGAAACTGTTGCACAACATCCCTTTTCATCTTTCAGTATTAAACATGCACCTTACTTGCAACACACACAAAACACACATGGGTACTGAATACAAGCGGCTTTCAAATATATCCACTCCATCTGTGAGTGAGAGTGAGAGAGAGAGAGAGAGAGAGAGAGAGAGAGAGAGAGAGAGAGAGAGAGAGAGAGAGAGAGAGAGAGAGAGAGCAACTATGTCAGTTTAATGAGTGAAAGAAGGAGAACAAAGGCACACCATTGAATCAATAGCAGTCAGCGTACATTGAGCAACTGGTTGAGCAAGAAAAATAGAAAGCGCTATAATGTCGCGGTCGTTGAATGTTCTGTCAGAAGGAATAAGAGATGATGAGACTGAAGAAGGAAAGAAAAAAAAAGAGGAGGAGAGGGTGGAGAAGAAAATGATTAGGAGAAATAATGGAAAGGGGCAGTTACTGGGATTGGTAGGAACACAAAACGGCTCAGGAAGGAGGGAGGGTGGAGGGGAGGAGGTAGAGAGAGAGGAGGTGGCAACGAATTGTGAAGAGAAAATGAAACTTTAAATCAATAGGAAATTCACAGAGAGAGAGAGAGAGAGAGAGAGAGAGAGAGAGAGAGAGAGAGAGAGAGAATTGCAAGGGATTAACTAGGTCTTAAATCATAGTAGAATGCCTAAGGGGTAAAAATCCATGCGTTTTTGATGAAATTAACTACGATTTCTGTTGTGCTGAAATTTGGAGGTGATCCACAGTGTGTGAAAAGTGACGGCTGTCTCTGCCTGCTAGTTGATGGTCATCCTCTTCGTCTCTGTTCTGTCATCAACATGGAATAGAAATAGAAACAACACTGCTGCCTTTTCTTTCCGAACATGAAGTGAAGCATACACCAAAGACCGTCCATATAAATATTCATTATTTAGGAAGAACGTAGTTGAGTGGGGACTGGCCATGATCAGTGAAATACTTCTTCTCCTCGGGCTGATCTGTGTGTTTCACAATGTCTGCAAAGCGGAGGTCGGGAAGACCAGTTGCTAACAACAGCTGTTTCGTTCTGTTCAGAGTCGCCAGGTTTGCTCTCGGATCCTGGTTATTTGCTGATGAGAAGCACTCTCACATAAGTAGAAAGGGAACTGTTCAGAATAGAATAGCTCTGTTCAACCACATGGCACCCAGTGAAAGGAAAACGTTTTTTTTTTTTTTTTGTTTTCTTAAGTTTCTACATATCGAATGGTAGAAAGGAAAAGACTGATGAAGGACAGAGGAAAGACAGAAGCGATAATCCCCCAAAAGGACTGGACTTTACTAATTTAAGTCCCAAGCTTTAAAATGGGTTTACAGATTGATGGAGGACAGAGGAAGACAGAAGCGATAATTCCCCAAAAGGACTGGACTCTACTGATTTTATGTTCCAAGCTTTAAAATGGGTTTGCAGATTGATGGAGGGCAGAGGAAAGACAGAAGCGATAATGAAAATCTGTTGGCGACAGCAGCGCCAGCGTGTTGCCTTTCATCTCCGTAGAGGACAGCAAACCTTAAAGACATTTGCAGCCTCTACCGTCCACGGACAAACATGCAACTGTAGGAAGGCACTCTTTGGACAGATGGAAACCAGATGATGATCTTCAGAGAAGAAGACTGCCACCCCGCTCACCACCTCACCCCCCAACTTCCACCCCCCCCCCCCACAGAAGTGTCACGGGCCTAAATCCCTTCAACTCTGAGGGAGGCAACATCCAGGTGATGGCTCATCACCATGGGCATCCTGGAGTTCATAACCTGCAGGAAGCCTGGTCCCTCCCGGTGCAAGGAACCAACGGCCCAGCTGCTTGGCTGAGAGGATTTTTCTCTGAAGACTTTTTGCCGTCCATCTCTTCCTGTAGGTTCTTCCTAATCCACAACCCAAAGCCCATCCGTTATCTCTGCGTCCCTGCATTGCATTACATTGTGTTGTACGGTATTGTATTGTATTGTACTGCATCGTGGCGTGCTGCAGTGGTGTGTATTGTAGATCATTGTTGTCTGTTACACTACAGTGTAATGATGTGATGTGTAGGACTCGCTCGTCACAACATACGTCAGTGCGGCATTCCGGCTGGATGTTCCTACAGCATGTAACCAGGGACAACTCCCTCGTGGCCGTGGGGTCGTTTACGTGTGCTAAGCGGATGAAGCACGTAGAATGTCTATTCATTGTTCCGAAAGACCAGCATCCAGACCACCACTTCGGGTCCGGTGGAAAGGGGAAGGGGGCGGGGGAGGATCCCACTCAAGACAGAACCCGAGACTCCGGATTGTCTGGCTTCGTTGGGTGAGTTTGTTGTTGTCCACAGGGCCTCCTTTCATCCACAGGGCCTCCTTTCATCCACAGGGCCTCCTTTCATCCACACGGGCCTCCTTTCATCCATAGGGCCTCCTTTCATCCACAGGGCCTCCTTTCATCCACAGGGCCTCCTTTCATCCACACGGCCTCCTTTCATCCACAGGGCCTCCTTTCATCCACACGGCCTCCTTTCATCCACAGGGCCTCCTTTCATCCACACGGCCTCCTTTCATCCATAGGCCTTTCATCCACAGAGCCTCCTTTCATCCACAGGGCCTCCTTTCATCCACAGGGCCTCCTTTCATCCACAGGGCCTCCTTTCATCCACAGGGCCTCCTTTCATCCACAGGGCCTCCTTTCCACAGAGAGTTGGGGCTGGTTCACAGCGTTCGCTGATGTACACGTCTCTGCTGACTACTCCGTGTGCATCATTGGAACAGCAACAGCAGCAGCAGCAAGAATAGTAGATAATGACTATTACCAGCATGAGCACTAAGAGTAGTAGTAACAGTAGCAGCGGCAACAGCGCCAGCGCCACAATGACAATGATACCAACGATGGCAGCAGCTACAGCAGCAACAGCAGCAGCAGAAGTGGAACCAGTAGCAGCAGCAGCAGCGATGGAGGCAGTAGTAGTAGTAGTAGTAGTAGTAGTAGTAGTAGTAGTAGTAGTAGTAGTAGTAGTAGTAGTAGTAGTAGTAGTAGTAGCAGCAGCAGCAGCAGCAGCAGTAGCAGCAGCATTAGCAATAGAAGAGGATTAGTAATAAAGGCGGCATCATCAGCAGCAGCTGTAGCAACGCTATTAGTAGTACAAAACACAGATGCAGTTCTAAGCATCGCCTCTCTCGCTCTCTCTCTCTCTCTCTCTCTCTCTCTCTCTCTCTCTCTCTCTCTCTCTCTCTCACACACACACACACACACACACACACACACACACACACACACACACACACACACACACACACTGCCCCTTCCACTTCCTTCTTCTCATCCCATGCCCCCTTCCACCCCCATCCGCCCTCTCCCCTCCCCCCCCCCCCCTACCCCCCCCGACTCCCCCTCCTGTCCCAACACTATGCCTTCTGCGTGGCTGTAGTTGAAGAGTCCCAGTTTCCCTCCAGGTGTACTTTGTTGTGTGAAACGCCCTTCAGGGAGAGAAGCAGAGCGGGGAAGGGCGAAGAAGGCAGGGGGAGGGAGGGAGGGGGGAGGGGTTGAAGCCAAGCTGTTCTCAGGTGCCATCTCTGGCAGTTGGTTGTAACTTGCTGGCAGTTCCGACACACCTCGTCGGCCTCACCCGGGGTATTTTTAGCCACCCTGTTGGCACGCCACCATCGACAGTAACCCAATCCGCTACCACCACATGGGGGAGGGGGGGGGGGGAGAGGGGGGGAGTAAGGGGAGGGGGGTTAAGAGGGTCCGAGGGTGATGCAGGTGGGGGAAGGAGGAGGGGGATGATGGGGGAGAGCAGGGGTGTCAGGGGGGCGTGGCTTGATGCGGACGGAGTGTTCAGGGGGCGTGTTCAGATGTCCCCTCCCACTATCACCAACACGGCACAGGGCCTGTCGCTTTGTCATCGATCCCTCCGCCACCCTCCCGCCTGGACCTGCCCCGTCCCTTGTACAGACATGGAGAGATCGAAGGGGAGGAGAGGATACCCCCACACTTTAACCACCCTGGCCCCCATCCAACGATCTCCAAAATACACACACACACACTACGGGGCTTTACGACCGCCGAAATATCAGCAGTGTAGAGACTCAAAGCGAGGACATCCTGCATTAAACAACATCGAAACTCTGCACATGGCTACCAGCGTAAAAGAAATAGTTGGAAAGGTTGGTTTAAATCAGAAAACATTTTACGATGACAACCGAAACAAAGTTATATTTTGCATTTAAACAAGATGAAGGGATCAGTATTAAAGAACAAAAGCAACACGAAAACGAAGCCGGCAAAAAGAAAGGAGAGAAAAACTCTTTCTACTCACCCGTTCATCACAGACCAGCAGGTGTCAAGCAACACGTCACTGGCTGATAACCAGATCCGCAGTTGTCCCTTCTTTAGCACAGGTT
>JADBJO010005732.1:50000-57500 GCA_016801955.1 Conus betulinus | reverse complement strand
GGAATGGTCTGTGCAAGGTGGTCTGTGACGCCATGGTTGAACCAGTGACAATGGAATGGTATGTGCAACAATGGAATGGTCCATGGTTGACCTGTGACAATGGAATGGTCTGTGCAAGGGGTCTGTGGTCTGTACGCCATGGTTGACCTGTGACAATGGAATGGTCTGTGCAAGGGGGTTGCAAGGTTGTGTTGTGCAAACGCCATGGTTGACCTGTGACAATGGAATGGTCTGTGCAAGGGGCTGGTTGTAACGCCATGGTTGACCTGTGACAATGGAATGGGTCTGTGCAAGGGGCTGTGACGCTGGTTGACGCCGCAATGGTTGACCTGTGACAATGGAATGGTCTGTGCAAGGTGACCTGGTGGAACGCCAAGGTTGACGCCATGGTTGACAAATGGAATGGTCTGTGCAAGGGGGCTGGTTGTAACGCCATGGTTGACCTGTGACAATGGAATGGTCTGTGCAAGGGGGCCCTGGTTTGTAACGCCATGGTTGACCTGTGAAATGGAATGGTCTGTGCAAGGTAGCTGGTGTAACGCCATGGTTGACCTGTGACAATGTGTCTGTAACAACCTGGAAATGGATGGTCTGTGCAAGGTAGTTGTAACGCCATGGTTGACCTGTGACAATGGAATGGTCTGTGCAAGGGGTCTGTAACGCCATGGTTGAACGCCCTGGTTGACCTGTGACAATGGAAGGATTGTGCAAGGTAGTTGTAACGCCATGGTTGACCTGTGATGGAATGGTCTGTGCAAGGAATGGTGCAAGGTAGTTGTAACGCCAGGGTTGACCATGTGACAATAATGGTCTGAATGGTCTGTGCAAGGTGGCCATGGGTGACCTGTAACGCCATGGTTGACCCATGTGACAATGGAATGGTCTGTGCAAGGTGTCTGTGTACGCCATGGTTGTCCTGTGACAATGGAATGGTCTGTGCAAGGGGGCTGTTGTAAACGCCATGGTTGACCTGTGACAATGGAATTGTATGTGCAAGGGGGCTGGTTGTAACGCCATGGTTGACCTGTGACAATGAATGGTCTGTGCAAGATGCCTGTAACGCCATGGTTGACCTGTGACAATGGGATGGTCTGTGCAAGGTGTCTGTAACGCCGTGGTTGACCTGTGACAATGGAATGGTCTGTGCAAGGGGGCTGTGACGCCATGGTTGACCTGTGACAATGGAATGGTCTGTGCAAGGTGTCTGTGACGACATGGTTGACCTGTGACAATGGAATGGTCTGTGCAAGGGGGTTGGTTGTAACGCCATGGTTGACCTGTGACAATGGAATGGTCTGTGCAAGGTGTCTGTAACGCCATGGTTGACCTGTGACAATGGAATGGTCTGTGCAAGGTGTCTGTAACGCCGTGGTTGACCTGTGACAATGGAATGGTCTGTGCAAGGTGTCTGTGACGCCATGGTTGACCTGTGACAATGGAATGGTCTGTGCAAGGTGTCTGTAACGCCATGGTTGACCTGTGACAATGGAATGGTCTGTGCAATGTGTCTGTAACGCCATGGTTGACCTGTGACAATGGAATGGTCTGTGCAAGGGGGCTGGTTGTAACGCCATGGTTGCTGTGGAATGTTTTTCGTGCACTCAAACAGTACACCCCGACACGAGATTCATTCTTACTGGTTCTCTTGTTCTCCGTTAGAGGAGAGAGAGAGAGAGGAGAGAGAGAGAGAGAGAGAGAGAGAGACAGACAGACAGACAGACAGACAGAAATGCAGTGAAAGAGAGGGGGGCACACACACACACACACACACACACACACACACACCACACACACACAGAGTAAAGAGGACAGAGAGAGAGAGAGGGGGAAGGAGGGAGGGAGGAAGAGAGAGAGAAGCAGTGAGAGAGAGAGAGAGAGAGAGAGAGAGAGAGAGAGAGGGAAGGGGAGGGAGGGAGGGAGGATAGATGTTCACTCGTACATGATTTCCAGGTGATTTTCTTTTTTTACGTTATCAGCATTTAGTAGAAACCAGCACAGCCATTGGAAAGCTAGGCCGTGTGAGGTGCACACGTGTCGGCCTCCCTGCAGGATGGTGCTGTTTGTGGCCGTCACAAAACAGCGGCAGTGGAGGGAGGGCGGTGGTTGGTGCACAATACAGCGGCAGTGGAGGGAGGGCAGTGGAAGGAGGGCAGTGGTTGGTGCACAAAACAGCGGCAGTGGAGGGAGGGCAGTGGAAGGAGGGCAGTGGTTGGTGCACAATACAGCGGCAGTGGAGGGAGGGCAGTGGAAGGAGGGCAGTGGTTGGTGCACAAAACAGCGGCAGTGGAGGGAGGGCAGTGGTTGGTGCACAAAACAGCGGCAGGTGGAGGGAGGGCGGTGGTTGGTGCACTTCCCTCGGCACCACGCCATTTCTCATCTCTCCTCGCTCTTCCCTCACTGTTGCACATTCCTGCGTCAATCATCGCTCCCATTTCTCCTCCTCCTCCTCCTCCTCCTCCTCCTTTTCCTCTTCTCTCTCTCTCTCTCTCTCTCTCTCTCTCTCTCTCTCTCTCTCTCTGCCTGTGTATCTCTCTCTCTCTCTCACTTACCCCCCCCCCTCTCTCTCTGCCGCCTGTGTATGTCTGTCTGCCCTCTCTCTCTCTCTCTCTCTCTCTCTCTCCTCTCTCTCTCTCTCTCTCTCACCTCTCTCTCTCTCTCTCTCTCGTCGTTCTCCTCATCCTCCTTGTCGCCCCCCCCCCCCCTTCAATTTCCTCCTACTCCTCCAAGCAACCGTGCCCTTCCCAATCATACAGACACCAACCCTACAGTTCTCTCTGTCTGTCTGTCTCTGTCTGTCTCTCTCTGTCTCTCTCTTTATCTCTCTCTGTCTCTGTCTGTCTGTCTGTCTGTTAATGTGTGTGTGTGTGTGTGTGTGGTGTGTGTGTGAGTGCGCGCGCGCGCACGCGCGTGTGCGCCATGAGTGCATGCCTGAGATTGTAAACCGCCAGTCTCAATCTGTTAAGTGAGGGTGGGGGAGAGCCTCTTAACTACAGGAAGGAGTACCGCCCAAAGCGAAACTGAATTAAAATGGATAAGTTAGTCACTGACCTGAACTAAGGACAATGAAATAGACAGCAGGGTTACGGGGGGGGGGGGGGGGGGGGGGGGGGGGGGGGTAAGTAGACAGGCTACTCAAAAACACCGAAAGCAATGATGGCTGAAAGTAGCAGAATGAGGACTGTTCTTTTAATGCAGTTCTGTCACTTCTCCGTTACGTTTGGGGAGAAAACACAGGAAACACTTGTTGAAATGCGCCGTTTTGTTTTGCATCGTGTCTTCAACACACATGACTTCACACACTGTCCTGTGTCCTTATTCATTTTTGCTGGAGTTCAGTCTACACTGCGAGGACTCTGATGCAGCGTCATCAATGGCTGCTGCCAGAACGACGACACGTCTCGGATCGTAAATCACTTCAGAAGTGACGCAGCTGACTGGAATTCATGACACTGGAACTAACGCACCGCTAGAGCAGGGGGGAGAAAAAAATGTTACCGTGCGGTTCTGCATCTTTCTTTCCTCCAGCATACATTCATTGTGTCCCTTGCTTCCTTGAGAGAGAGAGAGAGAGAGAGAGAGAGAGAGAGAGAGAGAGGTGGGGGGTGGGAAGAAGAACGAGGAGCAGGGCAGGGGGATGGCGATAACTGAATGGATCGTTAGCCACTGAGACAGGGGAGGGAAGTGAGGGCCCAGCGTGGCCAGATGATCAGAAAGGGCCCCACAAATGAAATCCCCTGCCCCATAACATGCAACCCTGTCCGCCTCCATTGCTTTATGAGGGTGGATAGAATGTTGACCCCCTTCCCCCTCCACCCTTACCTCGATACCCCCCCCCCTCCCCCACACACACACACACACACACACACACACACACACACACACACACAAACTTCCATTGTATTTCAACACGAAACGGAAACAACAACAGCACAAACGATGATATGCAGTTGGGAGTGTGTGGGGGTGGGGTGGGGTGGGGACGGGGGCATGTGGGGAGGAGAATGGGTGAGCAAGGGGGGTGGTGGGGGGCAGACGAACCAGAATGAGCGGCTGGGAAGAAATGACCGTAAGAGGGCGCAGAATGTGTGAGACAGCATAAAACAAACAAGCAAAACAAACAGGCAAAACATCAGCCCCAAACAACTACAACTGACAGAGCTATCGCAAGAGCGCAGTCTTTCGCCAAGGCCGAGGAGATCCAGCAGTATCATTTTTTTCATGAAGAGCACCGATAGAACGTGACAACTGAAAGAGTTCCTTCCCATCTCATTCCAGCAGAACATTGAAAACTGAAAATGTCACTATTTGACCTTCATCGGCACCACCAAACCGTACCCAAATTTTATCTGTTCGATGTTACACAAAGTCTGGTTTAAATTAGTGCTGTAAGTTTTTTTTTTTTGCGGTTTATTTTATTTATTTCTTAATCTATTTATTTGTTTATTGCCATATAGAGACCAACCTACCAACAAACACGAGCAGCCCATTTCTTGGGCAGAGGGCATGATGACTGGGACGGGCAGGCAACATGGGCATTGACACGTTATGCCTTCAGCGGGGTTTGAGCCGTCAGTGTCTGCTTGCTAAGTCTTACCGTACCGCTGAGTCCATGAGCATCCTTCCCGCTCCCTTCCAGTCCCCATAGGGCGGTGGAGGAGAAAAGGGGTTGACCCGCACGCTGAGAGGTCAAGGGTGATTGCCACCGAGCACAAGCACATCAGGAGACACAAGCAAGCAAGCCACCGTCGTCTCCCGGGCCCTGACTGTGTGCTGTGGCTAGCAGGTTCTGTTCCTGGCAGGAAGCAACGCCAAACACATGTGGTCAGAACGCCTGGCTGCACGCTGCTGCCGTCATTATCAGGATTTAGCTCACAACTGATGGCGCATCTTTTCCCTTGGTCAAAGTCTCTACAAACGCTATACAACGTACTGTTGTAAATAAAAACACACACGAATAAGCGGATACTTCTGGGTGGGGGGGGAGTTCGGGATGTCTGTTCATTTGTTATTCATACTTTCATGCCGCGATTTTGATGGAGAAAAAGAGGTACTAGTCATTCTTAAGTGATTCATGATTAACTTGACGTTTAATGGCTTTTTAGCGACACCACACACATGCTGTCGGAAGGCTGCTGTTGCATGCTCGTTGCTTATATGTTGGCTCTCTCGCTTTACGTGGAGCCAACAAGTTCCATGTGTTGTCAAAAAAGCTGAAACCGCAGTGAATTGTGGAAGGGGTACTCCAGGAAGGTACGTCGCACTGCCCTGGCGATCTGCGGATTGCCCAGCAATGTATATAGGGTCAGCACACAGTGTGATGTGGTTTGGTCCTCAAAGTCAGTGACTGGCTGCCAGAAATGAACTACGTCAAAGGGACCCAGACAGCGACATGGGTGAGGATGGAAGCATCTCAATGAAGAACAACAACCTCCTGGACGACTGGTTTGACAATCAATCACACAGAAAAGTAAAGACCTTTCAGGGAAGACCATGTATATGTTGTTCAATGAGAATATACCACATGTGAATACAAAAAAGAGTCTTCGCTTATCATTTTATGATATGAAAAATATCTTATTGCCAGGGAAGTTTTCTTATATTGGATGTACATTAAAATTGAAAAGAATTAGTCTTAACAGTTTGTAGGTTTTGTGTCCCATTTATCAGCAGATTCCAAAAGTCAGTATTGCACACACTTTACCAGAAATTGGTATTTGGTAGACTTTATTATTGTTAAAAAACCGATTTTCACACACACACACACACACACACACACACACACACACACACACACACACCACCCCCAATGAGTTCTATATATGTTTGGTTATTGGCGTTAAGATACAGGGCAAGCAGGCAATGTGCCTGTGATGCTGCAGCTAACAGAGCAGGGCGTCAGCGCCACACAGCTGCCGGTCGATAATGTTTTGCATGGGACTGATGCTAACCGGACGCGCCCTTATTGCTTCGCTGATCAACGATGATTTGTGTGATCAGCCCAGTTTGACAGAGCGACAGCACACCTGCTGCACACAGGCATCGGTCTTCCCTGGGAGTATTGAGGGATTATCTGTGGTGCAATAGGCGGTAAACTGATAGGCAAAGTTTGATGAAGTAGTGTGACACTCCATGATGAAGTCAACTGTGCCATGAACAATATCAAACAGGTCAATAGCGTGATCTCAGAGAACAGATCCACAGAACCCACAGACCTGTTGCTGTTAGAAAGGAAAAACGCTTTGATAAATGAACTAGAGCATTGGTAAATGGGGGCGGGAAGGGGGGGGGGGGGTGGAGGGGAGGGGCGAATAAACAAAATAAACAAAAGGAAACAAATCAGGTGGGTCCAAATCAGGCAGTACTGTCTGCAGGGCTGGACAACCTGTAACATGAGGTTAGCTGACATGAGCTGACACCCTACAGACACGTTTCTGCAAAAAGAATCCTACATTCACCACCAGGGAATCTCCCTCAGTGAAGTAACCATTGTCCGTCATCAGTAGCACAATGAGCACACGTAGGTGGTACACTGCACAATGCATGGGAGTAATGAGAGAGAGACAGAGAGAGAGACAGAGAGAGAGAGAGAGAGCGAGAGAGAGAGAGAGAGAGACAGAGAGAGAGACAGGGGAGAGAGAGGAGAGAGACACACAGAGAGAGACAGACAGAGGAGAGAGAGAGAGACAGAGAGAGAGAGACAGAGAGAGAGAGAGACAGAGAGAGAGAGAGAGAGACAGAGAGAGAGAGACAGAGAGAGAGAGAGAGACAGAGAGAGAGAGAGACACAGAGAGAGAGAGAGAACAGAGAGAGAGAGAGAGACAGAGAGAGAGAGACAGACCAGAGAGAGAGACAGACAGAGAGAGAGAGAGACAGAGAGAGAGAGACACAGAGAGAGAGAGAGAGACAGAGAGAGAGAGAGAGAGAGACAGAGAGAGAGAGACAGAGAGAGAGAGAGACAGAGATAGAGAGACAGAGAGAGAGAGAGAGTTTCAGCAGTGGATGGTCAATGACTGGGTTTACCAGAGAGTTCACAGTTACATGACCAGGCAGTCAGCGAGTTACAATACACTGTTGCCACATCACGTGGTAAGTCTTTTACAGACTGTCAACCAGTAACAAAGATCTTCAGTTATCGCTCTTTTCTTTCTATCTTCTCACAAAACAAAGGAAAGCATGCCGCATCATCATTACAGGCTGTCATCTTAGCGAATTGCAATATACCAATGGACAGCAGTTACATTTCCATCTCTGTACAAGGACATCTCTATACACGGTCATCTCTAAACACGGACATTATGTGTCATGGAGCTGTCATCATCTTAACTCATCAACCAATCAGTGAACAGGTGCACTCATTGTGATATGTAATAAACATTTAGTCCAACAGCCAGTCTAGAAATAGCACACCTCATAGAGGTTCTTGTTAGAATTATCATCAAGCACAAACGGTTATCCGTTACAAGCGTACACAGTCGGGTTGCATAACACAGACATATACAT
>JADBJO010005732.1:42500-45000 GCA_016801955.1 Conus betulinus | reverse complement strand
TAATGTGACTTTGACAACAACCACAACCAAGTCACATGAGCATTCTTCAAAGACGCAAGCAATTCAGCAACTTCCTTCGAACAATCATAAGGGTAGGACAAGGCGTTTTCCTCGCTTCTATTAGCCCAGAAAATGCAATGTACACAACATGTTAGACTTCAAGATATTCGTTTGTAATGGACGCAAGTATTTTTGTTTCGTAGGTTATGCTAATGATGATAGCCTTTCATGAAACAACGAAGCGGAGCTTCAGGAAGTTACTTACTGTCAAGCACATACAGAATGGGCGTTGGCTCACAAAAAAGGAAAAGCTTCGTGAAGAGTTTCAGGCAGCATTCAGTAGCATCCTGATGAACAGGCTGATGCTTACGGAAAGGGACCAGTTGAAGTATCACGGGTCCAGTATGAGCAAGGACGGCAGTTTAACAAGAAGGTCAAGACCAGGCTGGCTCTGGCTACGTCTGCCATGAGTGGACTCCCTGGTATATGAAACACCAGGTCTGTCTGCCTCTCAGAGACTATGGAATGCGCTGGGTCATCGGTAATGACCAAGCTTCCCTAGGGATGTAAGAAGTGGACACTGATAACAGATACTGAGTTCAAAGTCCAAACAGCTTGGCCATTGCGGACATGTATATCAGCATGACTCTCTGTCTAAGACCATGTAGGGGATGCAATGAAACATTGCTGTGTAGGTCATATTGACCCTATGCCCGGGACCATTCTACAGGGCAGAATGGAGGGCGGGCATGTATCTCATAATGATCTCAAGTTCTAAAGCGTTTCGACAGAGTATAAGAAGAAGATGGACATAATCATACGTCACATGAGTCCCAGTCCAAACCATTTTGTAGGATACTGCGAAGGATGGGCATGAATATCACCAAGACTCCCTGTCCAAGGCCACCCTGCACGATGCAGTGGAGGGCGTACATGTATATGACGGAGGATTCCCAGTCAAAGGCCATCTAGCGGGTAGAGTGGAGGGTGGGCATGTGTCTCACAATGGCTTCCATGTCTAAAACTATTCGACAGTGTGTAAGGAGAGGGCGGACATATAGTCACCATGAATCCTAGTCCAAGACCATCCTGCAGGGTACAGTGGAGGGTAGGCGCGTCAAAGACGTAGACCGCAGAAGTCACTGATGGACAGTCTAAAGGACTAGACCTGTGACCACGACTCTTGCCTGTTGCACGTGACCGATACTAGAAGGTTTTGGAGGTCCTTGGTTGTCTCACCGTCCGTCACCAACACCCAGTGCTGTTGGCCTGCGAGTTGTAGGCCTCATGATGTGATAGGGTTCTGACTTGTCGCTTGGTATGCAAATTGAAAAACTGGTCTGCAAATTAAAAAACAAACTAGGTTGTCGATTTAATGCGAAGAATCAGTTCGTCCAGCCCACTTTCCTTCCTTCATTCATTGAGTGAATCATTTGTTCGTTCAGTCATTTGTAAGTTCCCTTACACAATAGATCTGCCTTCAGGAGGAATTGCGATGGTTCCCTCATGCAGCTAGTAACAAGTTTTTCGTATCTATAATATATTTTCTTAATTTCATGTTCCCATTTTCCTCATCTTCGACCCCCCCCCCCCCCCCCCCCCCCCCCACCATCTCCCCCTTAAGTTCAATTCTTCGCCAAGTCATGACTGTCATGACGGAGGGGTTGTTAGCGTGCGCTTGCTTTTCCCCCATTAATAGATTCTTCGGATTGTTCGTTTTTGAATTTGTCTTACTTTATTCAAGTCTAAAAAAGGCTGTGCCAGTCTTGAATAAAAGTTACTCTGAGTTAGGCTTTCTTATGGGAGTAAGACTTACCCTACTTGTTTATTGTTTACTGTTCCCTGCCTCATTTCATTTCCAATTTCACTTATAACTGGTTTTCTCACACGTTCACTTTTTCTTTCTTTCTCTCTTTCTTCGTTCATTTCTAAGTTCATTCTATTTGGTATCGTTAATTCATTCATTAACCTATTTATGCATTTTCCCATGAATCTTCCGGTTTAAGAAGAAAGAAAATTAAACAAAACAAGCTGCAGCTAATTGATAGGTCGGCGATTAAACAAGAGCGCAACAGCCACGATAATGACATCAATTAAACATATAGGAGTGAAGTCGTGTCGGTTAAACCCGACAACCCAGGTAATAAAGCAGGACAGGTCAGGGGCTGGTCAGAGCCAACCCCCGTTATTGACATTCTGGGCTGGCTGGCAGGCTGGCGGGGGGGTGGGGGTGGGTGGGGGTGAGTTGCTTGTTTTTTCACCTGATGGAAATTGGATGAGGGGATTTTCCAATTTGCTGTCAAACAGTGATGAATGGCGATTAATCAATTAAAAGACATCTGTGGTCAATCGCCACCAGCTCTTCTCTCTCTCTCTCTCTCTCTCTCTCTCTCTCTCTCTCTCTCTCTCTCTCTCCTCTCTCTCTCTCTCTCTCTGCTTTGCCACACCCTCTCTCTCCCCACCGTGTCTCTCTTTCTCTATCTCCTTCTCCCCCTTACTC
>JADBJO010005732.1:37500-40000 GCA_016801955.1 Conus betulinus | reverse complement strand
GCTGTGGTGGTGGTGAGGTGTGTGGTAGTAGTGTAGTGTTGATGGGGTTATTACAGAGTGCATTGCCTTTGCTGTTATTCTTATCGTTAACGTTGTGGGACATCAAAGATGCTGTTGTTCTTGGTTAGGGGTTTTCGCTTTCTCTCTTACCGAACAGACCAAAGAACATGAAAGAACAAGGGATGAAACAGAAAAAGAGGGAGTGAAAGATCTTGAAAGATAGGAATGCATTTTGTGAAATGGCAAGGAAAATTAGACAAATGAATAAGTAAATAAACGAAGTATAAAAAGAAGAACAAGAACAGAATCCTCTAAACCAAGATGAAGGGTTGTGTAATGGACACACTGTTGCAAAAGGGAATAAAAAGAGTGTCAGCGATACCTCTCTTCTCCGCACATCACAGCCATAGATCACAGAATAATCAAAGCATATCAAGCCCACAGAAATGTTCAATCTTGTTCCAAGAAAGGAAAATATGCAAAACTGTCTTCAGCACACAATGAACATGTTCTATCGTCGTGTATTATTTGTGTGTGTGTGTGTGTGTGTGTGTGTGTGTGTGTGTGTGTGTGTGTGTGTGTGTGTGTGTGTGTGTGTGTGTGTGTGTGTGTGTGTGTGTGTGTGTGTGTGTGTGTGTGAGTGAGTGAGTGTGTGTGTGTGTGTGTGTGTGTGTGCGTGTGTGTGTGTGTGTGTGTGTGTGTGTGTGTGTGTTTTCTTTGCGGTTTGTTTTTTGTTGTAGCTCCAGCAGATTTTAAAAGAAGGAATAGAAAGAGGGAGCAAAGATATCAGTTTAAGAAAAAAAGAGGGTGGGAGTGATTTGAAAATTGCAGTATGGTTGGAACTGCCGATCGCTGTCTGGATACATTTGCATTTAGGAAGACAGCCATACATAAATGGTATTTATGGGGTCAGCTGATACTGTCACTCTCAGAGTGTCGTTACGTGACGGCATATATTTCACTGGCAGAGCAATGCAGCTTTCAGAATGATTTCTGGTGGCCTTGAATCACGTAGAATCTGGTATAAGACACATGCCTTTCTGCCTTTGGGATTTGGCTTGTGATCGAAATTTAGTGGCATATATTTTTTTATTATATGCTGAACAATTATATTTATTTATATTTATTATTTTTGTTTGCTATTGTTGACCATCTTCTGTGCCACCTCAGTGGCACTGCGCCCACCGCGCTCTCATTCGGACTCCTCTATCAACCCCACAGACCGGCCTGCTCCGCCGAAGTCCCGGCACCGGCAAACCACAGGGAGCAGTCAATGTCAAGTCGAGCTAAGAAGCAACCCACAAGAGAAGACCAAGTCACTTAGGTGGTGTTCAGTGGTGCCTGTTCTGATCCAACATACGCCGGACACTAAGTCCTCGACAGCTCTCTGACGACAGTAATTGCTTAGTCGCGGAGCTGGAGTGAGTGAGCTCTCCCTCCGGAGGGCGTCACCACATGTCCGTCCATTGACAGTCCCCGTGAGCTGCCGATACCGGTGACCACGACAGACTCAAACCAAGGCCACAGACGTGGACAGGCCATCAAAACTGAACTCACCATGATAGCAGGACATGAAGCGCCACAGAATCTGAGACTTTTGTTTATGCTGATCGATGAGGATGAGGATGATGAAGATGCTGCTACGGATTTTCATTCTGGTCTGAGACTGAATGATAGCGCTTTACTCTACGTTTACTTTGATGATTCATCCCGGTGTCAACCAGGCCCAAGAGATACAGATACCTGCAGTGTTGGTCAAAAAAGTTGAGCAGCACTCTCTGAAACTCATCCATTAAGTGGACGAAAATCGATTGTGTGGTCCCAGTCTTCCTAACTGAGCCTGTAGCAAACTCAAATCTGGGTAGGAGCCGGTAGGGGCATAAAAAAATCCGCAATTGGCTCGGATGGGAGTCGAACAGACGATCCCCCAGCCGGGAGTCCACGACACTAATTACTTCGCCACGGCGGTTGGTAGCTGCAGTAATTTAGTAAAGGCGTTATGAAAATGTCCTGTAGCAGGCGTTATGAAAATGTCCTGTAGCAGATAATCTGACGGGGCATCGCTTTAGGGTCGTCCATGGAGCAGTGTGTTGTTGCAGTGAGGGAGGAGCGTCATCAGCTGACAGAATGGCCTTGGAAGACAGGCTCCAGCCTGACTGCTCTGTCTGCTGTCCACGGTCAGTTGTCCACCACTGGCGCTGACCACATGTAGCGGGGTCAACAATGGCGCTCACCGTGTGAGCTGGATGAACTCCATGTGGGTGGTCTCCCCTTAGGGCTCCCGGTCTGCTAATGGGTGTGAGGACTGATGCGTCGTCTGGGTCTTGATCCCCACCCGCCTGTCTCTGATTTATTTCCTCTTGTATGGGAAAGAGAGGAGAAAGAAAAAAGCTAGACACTGAGATGTTATTGACTCTAAGGTCACTACTGGGTGTTCAAAACATTCGCGTGGAAGCTTTGATATATGTCCCTTTTCTTGAGAAAGCCTTGGGGGCGGGAA
>JADBJO010005732.1:7500-20000 GCA_016801955.1 Conus betulinus | reverse complement strand
TTTGATGCTTGACTCAGAGCCATACAGCAGGGTTGTTTGATGCTGGACTCACAGACGGATTTGCCATACAGCAGGGCTGGTTTGATGCTGGGCTCACAGACGGATTTTCCATACAGCAGGGCTGTTTGATGCTGGGCTCGCAGACGGTCTTGCCATACAGCAGGGCTGTTTGATGCTGGACTCACAGACGGTCTTACCATACAGCAGGGCTGATTTGATGCTGGGCTCACAGAGCCATACAGCAGGGCTGTTTGATGCTGGGCTCACAGAGCCATACAGCAGGGCTGTTTGGTGCTGGACTCACAGACGGTCTTACCATACAGCAGGGCTGTTTGATGCTGGGCTCACAGAGCCATACAGCAGGGCTGATTTGATGTTGGGCTCACAGAGCCATATAGCAGGGCTGTTTGATGCTGGGCTCACAGAGCCATACAGCAGGGCTGTTTGATGCTGGGCTCGCAGACGGTCTTACCATACAGCAGGGCTGTTTGATGCTGGGCTCACAGCGCCATACAGCAGGGCTGATTTGATGCTGGACTCACAGAGCCATACAGCAGGGCTGTTTGATGCTGGGCGCACGGACGCACTGTGAGGTAGGCGGCGGCACTGATTTCTCCGGAGGCCCAGATGTTTCTCAGCACGACAAAGGCTGCTGGTGACTTGCCAGTCCTGGCAGTGACGTCTAGGTTGTTGACCCCCAGTCCACTTTCAGGACTGATACTCGAAAATTGCAAAAGAGGTCGATCTAATGCTCTTCAAGCGGGAAAAAAAAAAAAATCACGTCTTCATGCTCGTGTGGAGAGAGAGAGAGAGAGAGAGAGAGAGAGAGAGAGAGAGAGAGAGAGAGAGAGAGAGAGAGAGAGAGAGGGGGGGGGGGGGGGGGGGATCATAAACAGTTTGAGTATTGTTACACAATTTTCAGAGCAGCCAGGGAGTCGGCTTTTGTGTGGGCAAAATGAAAGTCCTGTTTTATTTTTTAGGTGTATCTCGAGGGAAGAATGTAGGCACTTTCTCTCCACTCATCGATAAGACAGCAAGTGTAATGTTCAGTTCTATTTGTGGTGGGTAAGAAGTTGAAAAACACACAGACCATAGCACTAGTACAATACATTCTGATTCAATGAAACAAGATCTTGCATAAACCCAATGAAAGTGATGATGGTGGGAGGGGGAAAAGAAGGAGGAGTACTGAAGAAGAAGAAGAGGAAGAAGAAGAAGAGTGTGTTAATGGAAATAAACATATAATTCTCTCCCTGATAACCCAAGGAGACAGGCGCCCAAACCAGAAAACAGATGTGGTCCATTATCAGGACGAATGGAGTCATTTGGATTGCAGTGAGAGAGATGTCTGATATACCCCATTTACTGGGGAAATAGTGAGGGCGACGTGGAAATAACGCTACCAGGGGAAGAGGGGGGGTTGGCAGTGGGGTGAGGTGGTGGCATGTACAATGATTCTCTGAAAAGACGACTTCAACTGGCAGCAAGTAGGCAATCTTTAACCGCAGAGTGTACTTCACTGACGCTAACAAGAGCGTGACATTCGCGATGAAGACAATGGTTCTGCACGTTCTGATGTTTCGCTGTCACCAGCAGTTGCTCCCGTTCGGGACTTTCAGCCGCAAGCTCCAGACAGAGAGTAATGGGTGAAAGAAAACAGTTAATTTTGAATGTTAACCGAGAGACTATATGTGTAAAATGAATGGAAACAACTTAAGCAACCCTTTCTCCCCCTCTTAAAACGTTCGTTTCAGGTAATGTGACTAATTTTAAAAAGTACTCAAATTGACTGCTGTTGTCATTGTTTTAGTGTTCTTCTTTCTTTCTTCCGTTCTTTCTTTCCTTCTTTTTCTTTTTTTACAAAGCAAAAGCATGTTTACCCAACTTGCAATTCTTTTTATCGCCATGTTGATCCCGACCAATGCATCATTGTAGGTCAACACTTTAGTGATGACCTTGTTGTTGCGGAAATGCTCTTGAGGCTTGTTAACCCTCATGTCATTGCAGGTTCCCCCACATCACATCAGCGATGGCCAAGTTGTCCTGGGAAAACTCTTCAACCTTGTCAAGGAAATCCCACAAGATACAAAAGGTAAAAGCGACTCAAAGACTGCCGAACGTTTGGAAGAAGTCAGTGGCAATACAGAGGGTCCGCGCTTCGACCACTAAGCTTTCTGCTGATGGGAACGTCTGACAGTAACATTTTCCCGACGATTTTTCCTACCAGTCACATGATGTTACTTTTCATGGCATGGGGGAGAAAACTAATGGCTGAACAAAAAACACAGAAAATATGCCTTTTTATCTCTAACTCAGGGACACCATTTATCTAAATTGTGATGGAGATGACTTGGAGTTTAAACAGAAATGAACAGAATCAGAGACTTGGCTCTTTAAGCTGTGTCTTATTTTTCATCTGTCTCGTTTATTGTGTGTGTCTCATTTATTTGTAAATGTTGATGCACATATCAAACCACGGGGTTGGCTACATTCTGCAAGCTTCTCTGTGATTTGTACAAAGAGTCATTGGCATTCCCTATTGCATGTCGTGATAACGGTGGCATGAACTCCGTAATGGGGAGGAGGCGAGCTTTCCTGCCATCAATGCCAGTCGTCAGTCCTGGCTCCCAGATGGCCTCGTGTTGAAAAACCAGCTCCTTCACAGATTAGCCTCTCTGGGCTGAAGTCGGCGTGTGTCTCTGCTATCACTCTTCATCCCCTTATCAGTTTCTGCTTATGTGGGGGCCACCTGTAATGCTGAGCTTTCTATTACTCGTGGAGAAAGGAATCGTTGTTTTGTTCAACCATTTTTCACCCTGAAACAAGAGAACAGTTTTATCACATATCATCATAACATGGAATAGACGTGAAAGATTTGTCAAACACACACACACACACACACACACACACACACACACACACACACACACACACACACACACACACACACACACGCACACACACACACACACACACATGCACACACACACACACACACACACACACACACACACACACACACACATGCACACACACACACACACACACACACGTGCGCGCCTGCGCGCGTGCATGCATACACTCGCTCTCACACGCACACGCGTGCACACTCTTTTCTTACAATGTTTACACTTGTTCAAGACACAAAGTCTCTCTCTCTCTCTCTCTCTCTCTCTCTCTCTCTCTCTCTCTCTCTCTCTCTCTCTCTCCTCTCTCTCTCTCTCTCTCTCTCTCTCTGTTCTGTTTTTTTTTTTTATTTCAATTGACAACCCCCCATTGCGAAGAGTGCCAGTCTAAAACTCGACATGCGGATAGATGCCCTTGATAGCTGAAACGTCTCAGCAAAAACATCATAGGTTGACGAAATCGGACGATGATCATTTGTTTGTTTGTTTGTTTAATTGTTTCGTAAGTCTTAAATCTTTTCAGCTCATTCTTCCATGGCATGTTATAAGCAGCAATACACTGAAGTCCTATTTGAAAGTAGTGGTGCATGTTAAAAAGAAATGCAAGGCAATAAGTCCGTAGACATATTCGCAGTGACAGATGGATAAACAAATAGACATACGCAGACACAAAGGAGAGGGAATAATGATAACGCCCTCCTACAGTGAGAGAGAACCCCGATATTCACACAGAGAAATCATCATGTTTTCATGCTTACACAGTATAACAAAAGCAATACAGTTCTCATATCTACAGGCCATGTCATTCTGTGGTTACTTCTACGAATTTCAAATCATTTTCCCCACTACAGATGTGGGGCGAATGAAGCAGCGAACGCATTCTCTTTATTGATTTCTCATCAGCATTCAACACCATACAACCACATCTGATGGCAAAGAAACTGTGGGTAACAAGCTCATTCTTTGGATAATTGATTTTCTTACACAGAGGACACAGTCTGTTCGATATCAAAGTGTTGTTTCGTCTTCCAGAGTCATTTCAACTGGCGCACCCCAGGGTACTGTTTTTATCACCAGTGCTTTTTACTCTGTACACAAATGATTGATTGTTCAGGAAGTGATTCAACTTGTACATTAAATATTCAGATGACTCAGCACTTGTGGATCTTTTCCAACTCTGATTCTGTTTACTTCAAGGAGGCTCAAAGATTTGTTGACTGGTGCGATCATAACTATCTTGATCTGAATGTAACAAAAACGAAAGAAATGTTGATTGATTTTAGAAAGAATCCAAAAGCTGTACCACCACTTTTTATCAAAGGTGCTGAAGTAGAACGTGTTGAATCATACAAATATTTAGGAACTTTTATAGATATAAGCTGAATTTTAAATCCCATGTTGAGTATGTCCACAAAAAATGTCAAACCAGATTATATTGTCTTCGCAAGCTGCGATCATTTCATGTGAATACTGACATTCTTCGGACAATTTATTCATGCTTCTTGGAATCTGTTCTAACTTTCTCATTTATGTGTTGGTATGGTGGGTTGACTGTGAAGAGCAGAAATGTGCTTGAGAAAGTGGTGAACGTGGGAGGAAAAATCGTTGGTGAGAGACAAAAAAGTTTGAGTGAGCTATACAGGTGCCGTGTTGTTTGTAAAGCGAAGAAGATTACGTGTGACCAGACCCACGTTCTTGCAAATCAGTATGACCTTCTTCAGTCAGGACGAAGATATCGATCGGTTAAATGCAGAAGTGTCAGATTTAAACAAAGTTTTTATTCCCCTGTCCATTGATTTCATGAACCGAGAAGATGTTTAATTGAAATCCAAATTCCTCTATATGAATGTATGTCATATGTGAGAAAATGGGTAATGTGGCTAAATTATTGTTTATTTGCTGTGAATGTGTGTGACCACAAAAATTAATTTCTCAAATTGAGATAATAAAGTTTACTTGACTTGATTTGATAAAGACTGTTGCACCAATTTTCACCCCTCTCTGACGGATGTGGTTTTTCCCTGTCCACTCAGCCATGGTGTCTGTCCACCTCTTTGTCTGTCTTCTCTGTCTCCTCTTCCCTGTCCACTCAGCTGGTGTTTGTCTTCTCTGTCTCCTCTTCCCTGTCCACTCAGCCATGGTGTCTGTCCACCTCTTTCTCTGACTATCCTGTCTCCTCTTCTCTCTCCACTCAGCCATGGTGTCTGTCCACTTCTTTGTCTGCTCTGTCTTCTCTCTTCCCTGTCCACGCCAGTCTCCTTTTCCTGTCTGCTTAGATGTCTTGTCTGTCCACCTCTTTTTCCGTTTGCCCTGTCTCCTCTTCTCTGTGCGCTCAGCCATGGTGTATGTCCTACCTCTTTGTCGGCCTTGTCAGTTAAGAATAATGATAAAGTAAGCATTATTGTTTGTCTGTCTGTTTTTTCCTCTCTTTGTCTCCATCTCTCTGTCTCTCTGTCTGTTGTGTCTGTCGTCTCTGTCTGTCTGTCTCTCCTCTCTCTCCTCTCTCTCGTCTCTCTCCCTCATCTCTCTCTCTCTCTCTCTCTGTCCGTCTGTCTCTCCCTCTGTTTGTCTCCCCACCCATATTCGTGCATCCATCCATCTGTCAATGCATCCGTTTGTCTATCTGTCTGTCTGACTCTCTCTCTCTCTCTCTCTCTCTATCTCTCTCTCTCTCTCTCTCTCTCTCTCTCTCTCTCTCTCTCTCTCTCTCTCTCTCTTCGCCCCCTGTTCTTCTCTTCTCTGTTCAGTAGTGTTACAAAGGTGGACCTGCAGAACTTCAAGAGCACAAAGGACCCGCTGTGCTCAGCGATATAAAAAAAGCAACCCTGTTTAACATCATTATCCATATATTACATAGCATGCTGAAGAGAAAGGCAGACATAGATACAGTGTCCACTCTTTACACAGTGTCTCCTATGTTCGTGCCTCCTTTGTCCTCAGCTCTCTCCCCGCTCTTTTGTGCTGTGCTGGCGGCGGACTGTACAATGGAGACGTCGGGGAAAGAGAGAAGATTATTACACAGAAAGGACTGCTGACGATTGGGCTTGAGGGTGGAGGACTGAATAGAGTGGAGTTGTGAGGGGGAAAGGAAGGGGCGTTGAGGGGAATAGCTGGGGGTGGGATGAAGAGGGTGGACTGGAGGGAGAGGGAAGGGGGTGAAGAGAGGACGGGGTTAGGGGGTAGGGAGGGAGACCACGGGCAATGAGTGCAGATTGTGTTGTTCCTCCTCCGTGATGCATGGGAACAGCTGGAATTTCCTGCTGGCAAAAAAAAACAACACCATGGAATTCATGGGATTTCCGTGTGTGTGTGCGTGAGAGAGAGAGAGAGAGAGAGAGAGGGAGGGAGGGAGAGAGAGACAGACAGACAGAGAGAGAGAGAGGAGGAGAGAGAGAGAGAGTTAATCATCTACTACTCCTTAGTTATTCCCACCCTTACCCCCCGATCGTTCCCACACACACATATCTCCGTCACACATAAATATACACTCACATACTTCCTCCCTTCCCGCACACACACACACATTCTCTTAACCCTCCTCCCTCCACAAATACACACGTATGCGCGCAAGCACACACAGACTCGTGCATGTGTGCATGACCAAGGATAGTGTGAAAAAAAGGACAGAAATGCATAGTGACAAATAGATGATCGGGCTAATACGTCCTGAGCGTGTTCTGAATGTAGACAGTGAGTGGCTTTCCTATTAGACAATAAGTGGCAGTGCCAGCAACGGGGAAGGTGCACAGAATTCCTTTGCCCCTGACGGTGAGATAGTGTCTGATCAGCAGTCCACTCTGCCTCCCCACTCCTTCCTCTCCCACCCCTTCCAGCACTGCCGCAGCCTCCCACATCTTCCATCACCCCTCGCACCTATCATCAGGTGGTGATAACGAGAAGAGACAAGACATGGAGAGAACAACATCACCACACTTGATCAAGGCGAGGCCAGTGACTTGTCTACCATCTGCTAATCGTCATCCCTCCCCTCTCCCTTTCCTTCCCGTCCCTTTATCCCCTTACTCCTTCTTCTCTCATTCTCCCTCTTTAGAATTCTGATTAGCGTGTTGTTACTGTTTTATGTTGTGAATGTCTCAGGGACGAATTAGGAAGGGTATATTTTTGAAGGGTTGTGGACTTCCACCATTACGACCATGTCCCCCTCCATAACGACCCCACCACATCCACCACCACCCCATAACCACCCTCCACATCCACCACCATCCCATAACCACCCTCCACATCCACCTCCCATAACCACCCTCCACCACCACCCCCATAAACCACCCTCCACATCCACCACCACCCGATAACCACCCTCCACATCCACCTCCCATAACCACCCTCCACATCCACACCCCATAACCACCCTCCACATCCACCACCACACCATAACCACCCTCCACATCCACCCCCATAACCACCCTCCACATCCACCACCACCCGATAACCACCCTCCACATCCAACCCCCCATAACCACCCTCCACATCCACCACCACCCAATAACCACCCTCCACATCCACCACCACCACCACCACCCATAACCACCCTCCACACCCACCACCATCCCATAACCACCCTCCACACCCCACCCACCATAACCACCCTCCACATCCACCCCCCATAACTACTCTCCACATCCACCACCACCCTCCACATCCACCACCACCCATAACCACCCTCCACGTCCACCACCACCCATAACCACCCTCCACATCCACCACCACCCCATAACCACCCTCCACATCCATCCCCCCCATAACCACCCTCCACGTCCACCACCACCCCATAACCACCCTCCACATCCACCACCACCCCATAACCACCCTCCACATCCACCACCACCCCCATAACCACCCTCCACATCCACCACCACCCCCCATAACCACCCTCCACATCCACCACCACCACCCATAACCACCCTCCACACCCACCACCACCCCATAACCACCCTCCACACCCACCACCACCCCATAACCACCCTCCACATCCACCCACCTGCCCCATAACCACCCTCCACATCCACCACCTCCCCATAACCGCCCTCCACATCCATCCACCACCACCCATAACCGCCCTCCACATCCACCACCACCCATAACAGCCCTCCACATCCACCACCACCCCATAATCACCCCCACATCCACCCACCTGCCCCCATAACCATCCTCCACATCCACCACCACCCCATAACCACCCTCCACATCCACCACCACCCATAACAGCCCTCCACATCCACCACCACCCATCACCACCCTCCACATCCACCCACCTGCCCCATAACCACCCTCCACATCCACAACCACCCCATAACCACCCTCCACATCCACCCACCTGCCCCATAACCACCCTCCACATCCACCCACCTGCCCCAGGGTAGCTTTTGAATTCTGATTCCAACATTCATTTCACTTTTTATGTGAAGGTGTCCTAAAACAATGCATTCCTAAGGGCATTCAAAATTTGTTTCCAATCCTCATAGAAATCCGTCATCAGGAAAGCACTAAGTACATTGATGTGCTCTTCCTCCCCATGTCTATCCCCTGATTAATTGCTTCCTTTGTCTCCTCCCATCCCCACAGCTCCTACCACCACTACGCACTCACTCACACACACACACACACACACACACACACACCACACACACACACACACACACACACACACACACACACACACACACACATTCGCGCGCGCGCTTACACACTCAGATGTGCACATCATCAAAGGTAGCCTAAGAAAGCCAAGACCTGCAGCATACTGTCAAACAGAGAACCCTGCTATTGGGTACTAAGAGCTCCCTGATTCCTGTCAATAATTGGCTCCCTGGGCAGACAGTAACCAGCACTCCAGCAGCCTGTGGAGCTGTACACAGAATTCCTGCTGCTACTCACAGCCAGATGGTAGCTGCCGATTAGCAGTCCACTTTGCCACCCTCCTCTCTTCCTCCCTTCCTCCCACCCTCAGGTCCTCCAACACTGTGTCGGCCTCCAATACAGCCCCCGTGTTTACTTATCCTTCATAGCCATCAGCAGGTGGCGGGTGTTTAAGGAGAGGAGACAAGGCATGGAGAGAACCAGGCTGTCATCTGGCTCAGGGTGCGAGGAACACAGGCTTCCCTGCTACCTGCTCACCCATCCCTACTACCTACTCCATCCCCTTCCCTTTGAACGCTGCTTGTGGTCACAGCAAGACGTGTGTGGCTGTGAGTGGTCTGTGGGAGGTAGTTGGTTGATGTGGTTGGGGATGGGTTAGGGGAGGGTGTGGGAGTCTTGGCAGTTGTGGACTCCTCCTGTTAACACCATGCTTCCCTCCCTTCGCCCCCACCCCTTCCTTACTCCAAGCAGCGTCTGGTCCTACGAGTCCAAGTTGTTTAAAATGTTCTCATCAGATGTTAATGTGACTTAAACACTGTCTTCCAGACACAGTTCGTTTCAATCATCATATGAATACCTCATTAGGAAAATACAATTTGCAGATGATATATTACATGCACCACGCTCTCACTTTCCTCTCCGTCCCACCTTTTATCTCTTCTACTTTCATCCCTTAACACATGCGTGCATATGTACTCTCAACAAACACACACACACACACACACACACACACACACACACACACACACACACACACACACACACACACACACACACACACACACAGATAGACAGACTGAGAACAGACACAGATGGACAGATGCACTCATGCACTTACGCATGCACACACACACACACGCGCGCGCGCGCGCACGCACACACACACACACACACACACACACACACACACACACGCACGCACGCACGCACGCACGCACACACACACGCACACACACACACACACGCAGGCACGCATCCATGCATGTGTGTCCATCCTGTCTCTGTCCAGTCAGTTCCTTGCCTCTTCACCTCTGCCCCAGTCTATCTTCTCCAGCTGTTCGTGGCTCGTGCTCTCGTCCTTCTTTCTCCACTGGTTCCGGGTCAGAGTCTGACGGGTGGTGCTGGATGCTGGTTTCCCGAGGGGTGTGTCCTGTCCAGACCCACTTCGTCCTCTGGATATGTGACTGGTTGGTGCCCTGCCCGTCCCCATCATATTGTCGTTGCTGGCATTGTCCAGCCTCCAGACATTCCATGTTCTCCTCAAACAGATCTGGTGATGCGTCACTTTGGTCTTCCTCCACAACTCAGAGCTGCGTAGCAGGGCTGGCTTGAAGTTGGGGGTACAGATGCTCAGCTGGACGGCTGTACTGAGTACTCTGGTGGCCCGGACGTTCTTCACCAAGATCAAGGCCGGCGCTGCCTTGGCTGTTCTGGCGGTGACGTCTCGGTCATTGCGGAACCCCTTCCCCCCGTCCATCAAGCACATTTCCCAGTCCTATACAATTGCTGGGTCAGTGGAGCAGAGGTTTCGGGAGTTCGCATGTGTTAGTCCTGATGGTATATCACCCACTTAACCCACCCTGTAAGGGGGGGGGGGGGGAACAGGGGGTTGTTTTTTAAAGTGATACTCAGAAGCTTATAGAAAAAGTCAGCCTGAAAGCATTTCAAGGGGATAAAATCACATCTTTGTGTCTCTGTGTCATGTGTACGCGCATGTGCATGTATGTGCACGTGCTCGCGCGCGCGCGCGCGCGTGTGTGTGTGTGTGTGTGTGTGTGTGTGTGTGTGTGTGTGTGTGTGTGTGTGTGTGAGAGAGAGAGAGAGAGAGAGAGAGAGAGAGAGAGAGAGAGAGAGAGAGAGATGAAAGAGAGAGTTCATAAACAATTGTGTGTTGTTTAACAATTTGGTTGAGTCAGGGAAAAGTTGGCTTTTGTGTTTGCAAAATGAACATTCTGGTTTATTCTAAGAAGGATCTCAAGAGGAGCGTGTCCTCTGTCTGTCTGTCTGTCTGTCTGTCTGTCTATCTGTCTGTCTGTCTATCTGTCCTGTCTGTCTGTCTCTCTCTCTCTCTCTCTCTCTCTCTCTCTCTCTCTCTCTCCTTCTCTCTCATCAGTAGTGGGGTGACATGTTCAGTTCTATTGTGGTGGGAAAGAAGTTCAAAAGCAAAGGGCTCAGCGCTGGCACAAGATAGATCTAATCTAATTCAGTGAAACATGATATTGCAAATGTTTGTGATAATGATAATAATGACGATGAGATCACGAACAAGAGGAAAGAAGAGGAAGAGGAGGAGGAACGGTGTGCTAATGGAAATAAACATGCACTTCCTCTCTGCGATAAACCACAGAGACAGACGCAGGAAGCCACAAACCAGATGTTGTCTATTATCATGACAGATGGAATAATTTGGACTGCAAGGAGAGAGATGCCAGGGAGTGCTTGCGGGTATACCCCATTTACTGAAGAACCAGAAAGGGCGACGTGGAAATGACGCCCCGGGGCGAAGACGGGGGTGGGATAGGGATGGGGTGGTGGGGTGTACAGTGATTATCTGACAAGGCACTTGCACTGGCAGAAAAGTAGGCAGTGTTTGATCTGCGAAGAGTACGTCAGTGATGTCATCAGCGCGTGACATTAAGGGTGAAGGCAATTGTTTTCTGTGCAGTCTGATGTCTTATTGTCACCACCTGTCCATTTCATTTGGTACTTTCAGCAGCAAGTTCAAGATAAAGAGTGAAGTGCGAACAAAAAAGAACCTGTAGACTTAGTTTCAAATGAGAGAAAATGTTGGGTAGGTAAATGAAAATTACGTAAGGCCCCCCCCCCCCCCCCCCCCCCCCCCCCCCCCCCCCCCCCCCCCACACACACACACATTGTTAAATTCATGATGTCTTTTGTACCACTTTTCATGCTTAGTGGTGTGAAGGAGTGAGAGACAGAGAAAGGGGAGATAGAGAGAAGGGGGGGAGGGGAGAGAGAGAGAGAGAGAGAGAGAGAGAGAGGATGTGGGGTGGTTGAGGGTGTGTGTGTGTGTGCTTGTGTGAACATGTTTTGCGTATATATGTGTGCTTGTGTGTGTGTGTGTGTGTGTGTGTGTGTGTGTGTGTGTGTGTGTGTGAGGTTTTTTCAAATGATAATGGTGTGTGTGTGTGTGTGTGTGTGTGTGTGTGTGTGTGTGTGTGTGTGTGTGTGTGTGTGTGTGTGTGGTGTGTGTGTGTGTGTGTGTGTGTGTGTGTGTGTGTGTGTGTGTGTGTGGTGTGTGTGTGTGTGTGTGTGCGTGTGGTTGAGTGAGTGAGTGAGAGTGAGTGAGTGAGTGAGTGAGTGTGTGTGTGTGTGTGTGTGTGTGTGTGTGTGTGTGTGTGTGTGTGTGTGTGTGTGTGTGTGTTGGAGGATGGGGGTGTTGGACTGTACATGTAAATTATGTAAGTGGCCATTTGATTGTGATGATTCTTGTATCATGGATGTTGTCTTGTGATACTGTTTATTATGCACCTAACTTAATTTCTCACCTTTTGAGGTAATAAAGTATTCATATCATATCATATCATATATCATATCAAATACACACATTATTTCATATCAAATACACACACACACACACACACACACACATACACACACACGCACGCACGCACGCACGCACCCCACACACACACACGCACGCACGCACGCACGCACGCACGCACGCACGCACACACACACACACACACACACACA
>JADBJO010005732.1:0-5000 GCA_016801955.1 Conus betulinus | reverse complement strand
ACATAGAAATGATTATGTTTTCAGAGTTATACGGTACAACACAAGCAATACAATATGTACAAGTCAGGTCATTCTGCAGTTACGACTTCGGATTTCAAAGAATTCTTCAGTACAGATGTTGGGAAAATATGGCGGCGTTTAATTTTGCAAAAACTCTGAAGCGGCGAACACATATTTCCCTTTCCACGTATCTGTCGACTCCATGTTCGACATGTCAGCAAACGCGAAGTAAAACGGTCATCGTCATTCGTTCCAGTTTCAACCAGGGGCCTTGGAATGGGGGGGGGAGAGGGGGGGGGGGGGGGGGGGGTGTGAGAGGGGGCTCTACAATAAAGACTGCTGCACCATTTTTTCCTCTATGACGGGTGTGGACAGCCTTTTCCTGTCCACTCAGCTCAGGTGTCTGTCCCCCTTTCTTTCTCTGTCTGCCCAGCCTCCTCTTCCCTGTCCACTCAGCCATGTGTCCCACCCTCTTTCTTCTGTCTGCCCTTCTCCTCTTCCCTGTCCACTCAGCCATGGTGTCTGTCCACCCATCTCTTTCTCTGTCTGCCCAGTCTCCTCTTCCCTGTCCACTCAGCCATGGTGTCTGTCCACCTCTTTCTCTGTTGTGCCCAGTCTCCTCTTCCCTGTCCACTCAGTGAGATGGTGTCTGTCCACCTCTTTCTCTGTCTGCCCTGTCTCCTCTTCCCTGTCCACTCAGCCATGGTGTCTGTCCACCTCTTTCTTCGTCTGTCCTGTCTCCTCTTCCTGTCCACTCAGCCATGGTCTGTCCACTCTTTCTCTGTCTGCCAGCCTCCTCTTCCCTGTCCACTCAGCCATGTGTCTGTCCACCTCTTTCTCTGTCTGCCCAGCTCCTCTTCCCTGTCCACTCAGCCATGGTGTCGTCCACCTCTTTCTTCGTCTGCCTGTCTCCTCTTCCCGTCCACTCAGCCATGGTGTCTGTCCACCTCTTTCTCTGTCAGTCTTCACTGTCTCCTCTTCCCTGTCCACTCAGCCATGGTGTCTGTCCACCTCTTCTCTGTCTTCTCTGCCTCCTCTTCCCTGTCCACTCAGCCATGGTGTCTGTCCACCCTCTTTCTTCGTCTGCCCTGTCTCCTCATCCACGTCCATGGAGAAGAGTCTTAGAGAGAGTCTGTGGATCTTGCCCCATGTCGATCACACCACTTCAGCTTTCTTTCCTCATCGTGGTCAACACTCAAAAAGCTTGCTCTTCGTAGAGAGGAGAACATGGGTAAAGACAGACCCTTTTCTCCTGCAGCGATGGCATATTTCTTTTTCCAGCTGTACGCGTTGCAGAGGATGGCTGGTGTTAGGAGTCTGGTTGGTGTCAAGAGACGTCGTCTTCCAGAGCTCAGACAAGCTGCAAGCAGCGGCTATAAAGTCAACAAGCAGATATGGGCAAGAACACCGTCTGCTGTGAATAATGATAAAGTAAGCATTGTTGTTTGCTTCTCTGTCTTTCTCTGTCACCCAGTCTCTCTGTCTGTCTGTCGGTCTATCTGTCTGTCTATGTCTCACTGCCTCTCTGTCCCGTATGTCTGCCTCCTCTCTGAGTGAGTGTTCTGTGTCTGTCTGTCTCCCTCCCTCTCCCTCCCCTCCTCTGTCTGTCTCTCTCTGTCTCCTCTGTCTGTCTGTCTGCCCGTCTGTCTGTCTGTCTGTCTTCTCTCTCTCTCTCTCTCTCTCTCTCTCTCTCTCTCTCTCTCTCTCTCTCTCTCTCTATCTCATCTCACACTTCTGTGAGTGGCGAGTGAGGGGAAGAGAAGAGGAGGGGGATGTTTGCACGTGCGTGTGTGCATGCCTGCCTGCGCTCGGTGTGTGTGTGTGTGTGTGTGTGTGTGTGTGGTGTGTGTGTGTGTGTGATGTGATATTGAAAAAGAAGTCTTAACGCAAGTGTGCCATACTATAACAATTTGCGTTTTGTTTCACCTTGATGTTTTTCAGCCCGTGGATAAACTCACCTCTGTTTTAAGGATTAAACGTCACTGTAAAAATGAAACTTCGACTTCTCTCTCTCTCTCTCTCTCTCTCTCTCTCTCCATCTCAGTCCATACAGTAGGTTATAAAGGGGGACCTCCGAAGTTCAAGAGCACAAAAGGACTACTGTGCACAGGGGAAAAAAATCCAATATCTGCCCCATAAAATTAACTCCCATGCTGAACAGAGTGGCAGCTCTAGATACAGTATCCACACTCTTCACAGTGTGTCTGGTGTCTGTGCGCCTCCTTTGTCCTCAGCTCTCTCCCCGCTCTTTTGTGCTGTGCTGGCGGCGGACTGTACAATGGAGACGTCGGGAAAGAGAGAAGATTATTAACAACCTGTCACAGAAAGGACTGCTGACGATTGGGCTTGAAGGTGAGGGAGATTGAGGTGGCGGGGGGGGGGGGGGGGGGGGGGGAAGGGGGGCGGGCGGGGAATAGAAGAGAAGGGGGAGGACGGGGATGATGGGGAGGAAGTGGGGAAACTGGAAGGTTAGGGGAGGGGGGGAGGGGAGTGAAGAGAGGACTTGGGAGGTGGAGGGGGGGTGAGACCGCTTGCTGAGAGTGCAGACGTTGTTGTTCCTCACTTGTGATGCACGGAAACGGCAGAAATGTCCTCGTGAAGGAAGTAACACAATGGAATTCATTACCATTCCCTTTAGAGTGAGAGAGAGAGACAGAGGAGGAGAGAGAGAGAGAGGACAGACAGACAGAAGAGACAGAGACACAGAGAACAGAGAGACGAAGAGAGAGAGAATTTCCTCGTAGAGAGAGGTAGGAGTAGAGCAGAGAAGAGATAGAAATGGAGAAGACAGAGTAGAGGAGGCAGATGGAGAGACGAGAGAGAGAAAATGAGGGATAGGGGAATGGAGAGAGAGAGAGTCATCAATGATTGCGTGCAGACTGTCCTACAATACACGCTACACCGGATCTCTACACATCTTACTTCCAGAGAGAGAGAGAGAGATAGATACGGATACGGATACGGAAAGTTTAATCATGTTTAGGCCATTGCCCCTCAATCCAACGGAATGTACTGTGCTTTTAGGTCATACAGAACTGGACAACCTCACTTTCCTTCTTTTTTAAGACAAAGTGGACATATTAATTCATTTTCACTATGTGTTCTATAGCGAATACGATGTACCGCGATTCAGAAATGCCAAAGTCTAAATCTTGTCAGTATGTATCTTAAATGCCTGTCTAAATTGATCAATAAATGTGTTTTAACGTCAGGGACAGTGCAAAAGGTTCTGTAAACGTTAAACCTATCACTATTATTAATATGGAAATTCCAGTCTTGCCACCTGCACGAAATCAAACTTTCTTTAAAACTTATTAGAAACTCGTTAATTCATCCCATGCCTTGATTTAGCCATACAAATCCATACCCAAACATAAACAGTTTACTGCTATTTGAGGCCTAGTTTTTCTTCCCTCGCAAATCCAAATCAAAAAGCGTTCTGTAGGTCTTATCAGGTAATCTGCATTCATCCATTCTCATCAGTTTTAACCAAAACCTGATGCACGTTATAGCTGAGTTTATGTAAATAGATATCTATTTGTTTTCTCCATACACCAGGTCTTTAGGTGTTCTCATTTCAACGCCTAGGAATCGTTTAATAGCAAATAAGTGCAGTTGTTCACAAATGGTGTGCTGCATTGTCAAGTCCCCATAACTCTGCCACATACTGAGCAATAGATTGAACCTGTGAGTCAAATAACTTCAAAAAGCAAGAATGAGAGTTACATTTCAGCTTACATAACTTTTGCAGAATGCATAATAAAGCTTTTTTTTTTTTTTTTTTTTTTTTTTGCTTTGCTTGTAAGATCACGACATGCAGCAACAAAACGTAGCTTTTGTTGAAAAATAAATTCCTAAATATTTTTATGCATTCACAACAGGCATCTCAATCCGTTAAATGTCCATCTTTCTCTGGCAGCTAAATAACCCCCTTTCCTAAACACCACTACATTACTTTTATCCAAATTAACCTTCAACTGCAAAGCAGCAGCTGCACGCTGAAGACTGTTTATCTGTTTGTTGGCCTATGACCGTTTCAGAAAGTAAAGCCACATCATCAGCCAGAAGCAGTATAAATAATTCAAAATAATCAGACACAAACATCGTCCTATGTTCCCTCCCCTTATCACCTCTAATGCCAGCTCATTAATAAATAAAGAAAACAAGACAGGGCTGCAAGCATCTCCTTGTTTCACTCCACGAGTGCAAGTAATATAATCTGTTACACCCACATCTAATTCTGGCTTTGACACTGTTGCACATGCTGCGAATACACCTAAATACCTTGCCTTTGATGCCATTCTTTAATATGATAGGCCACAGTAAGTTTCTTTCTACGGAATCAAAAGCCTTTTCAAAGTCAATAAACGTTTACATACATTTTTCGCTTAAAACAAAATTGTTTTTGTACTTGTGCCAATAACGTAAACATGTGATCAACAGTGGGGTAGCCTTTTTTTTTTAAAAATCCAGCTTGGTATTCGCCTGTCAAATTATGCTCTTCTATCCAGTCCTGCAGTCTAATATTAATAATTGTGCTGTAAATCTTCCTACCTGTGTCACATAATGAAATGCCTCTATAATTGTTTGGGTTATTAGTATCACCCTTCTTGAACAAAGGGTGAATAATAGAGTTTGTCCAGTTGCTTGAGAACACGCCTTTATAAAATAAATTATTGAAATGCTTTACAAAAAAACCAACAATACTATCTCCACCATACTTTAACAGCTCACCTATGATTTCATCTGGTCCAGCAGCCTTCCCATTTTTTTAACTTTGTTACAGCAAGCACAACTTATTCTCTTGATATTGGGACGGTTCATTGAGCTTCCCTCTTCCTCGTAGACATCACTAATATTTTCAACAAATTTGTCTTATCTGTTGTTATCTCTAACCCAAGTAGATCTTTAAAATGCTTAAAAACACATCATCGACTGTTAAACTATTTTGAAAAGTTTTTCGCTTAAATGATATTGTATGCACAGTTTGCCAAAATTCT
>JADBJO010005731.1:147257-153279 GCA_016801955.1 Conus betulinus | reverse complement strand
TTCTGTATAGAAAATGGTTCAGTCCCTTTCAATTCAGCTTCAAAATGGATACATTCAAGATCGTATTCGGCAGAGGTATCTGTTTGTTTAACCAACATTTAATGACTTAAATGATGTGAAATAACTAAAGTAAGTAAATCATTAAACCTGTTTCTAATTTTTCGCCGCCATTTCTTTTTCTGATAGCATTGTATTCTATCATGCATACTGAGTTATCTGATACTAAGTTTGGTTGTCATGATTCTGACAGTTCAAAACAATTGAAACAGTAGTCAGACTTTGATAAAATGGCAGGTACATCCGGAATTTAGTTGAACAAATGACAAGAATTTCAGACAGGCGGGTTTTTTTTTTTTTTTTTACCCTCAAATCAAATTTGGTCAAACGCTTATCCATCTTGTGCTTACTTTGCCATAACCCCAAACTTTAGGAGTTTGACGATCTAAAACAATAATCACAACGACAAGAAAAAAACGATGGAAGAGCAGGAATGTTCCTATCCCGCATCTATAACATCAACTTTGATGAATAGCAAGGGAAAATTGTAAGTAACAACTTCCAACTGAACCACAAGGATCGGAATGAAGTGTCAAAGGCAGGCCCAAACAAGTGCGCAGTCAAATGTTAATCTATTCTACCACTGGATATCAGTGGAGAAGCTGAGCATGACATCCAACTATCCTGACGAAGGAGCATTTCACATTTCCATGTTCCACGGTTCTCAAGAAGGCATACCACTGGCAAATGGTTGATCTGTCGAAAAACTGTGACCTATGTTCTGAGCACAGGTACCCCCCCCCCCCCCTTCTCTCTCTCTTTCTCTCACGTACGTACACAACGCCCATAGACACATGCACAAACACAGGCACACACACATACACAGACACAGACACACACATACACACTCGCATCCGAGCACACACACACACACACACACACACACACACACACACACACACACAAACATATCACACGCACACTGGCGCGCGCGCGCGCGCGCGCACGCACACACACACACACACACACACACACACACACACACACACACACACACACACACACACACACACACACACACGCGCGCGCGCGCGCACGAGCGTGTATGGTTTGCACTACCTCTGTCTTTTTTTGTCTCTCTCTCTCTCTCTCTCTCTCTCTCTCTCACACAACACACACACACACACACACACACACACACACACACACACCACACACACACACACACACACACACACACACCAAATACACAGGCAGGCGCTGTTTATGCATGCAGAGAGAGTGAGACAGCAGTGTTGGTGAAGTGAAGGTGGAGAGAGAGAGAGAGAGAGAGAGAGCGAGAGAGAGAGAGAGAGAGAGAGAGAAACCTGCCAGCCAGCCAGCCAGACAGACTGACAGTCAGAGGAGGACAGACAACAGGCACACACACACACACAGAGACAGAGGAGAGAGGAGAGAGGAGAGAGAGAGATAGAGAGAGAAGGACGGACAGAGAAAGAGGACGGACAGACAGAGGCGGAGAGAGACAGACAGAGGGGAGAGACAAATAGGAGAGAGAGAGAGAGAGAGAGAGAGAGAGAGGAGAGAGAGAGGAGAGAGAGAGAGAGGGTGGGAGAGAGTATAAACTGCTTTGAAAGTAAACAACAACAGGTACACACGCAGTCTAATCTGGACTGAAACGGAATATTCCGTCGTACTTCTCTTCCTCAATCTAGGGAGAGGGTGGATTATTCCAGTCGAGCAGTTTTTTTTTTCCTCGTTAAATCAGGGAAAGAAAGCAGCATTCTATAGGAGAAAAGCCTTTTGATGTGGGCATTTTTTTCACAAGGCATTGAGAACACACCCACACACACACACACACACACACACACCACACACACACACGCGCGCGCGCGCGCGCGCGCGCGCGCACGCCCACGTTACAAACGTTGTTCACTGGGGGGGGGGACACAGAGAGAGAGAGAGGAGACAGAGAGAGAGAAGAGAGGAGAGAAGAGAGGAGAGACAGAGACAGAGAGAGACAGACAGACAGGAGACAGACAAACACGGAGATTGAGAGAGAGAGAGAGAGAGGAGAGAGAGAGAGAGAGAGAGAGATGAGAGAGAGAGAGAGAAGAGAGGAGAGAATTTATCAGTAAACATGCAGCCTCGTCCAAGACAAACGAACGGATTTTGGCATGTTTAAGTTATCCACACAATCACATTTTCAGAGAGAGAGAGAGAGAGAGAGAGAGAGAGAGAGAGAGAGAGAGAGAGAGAGAGAGAGAGACGAGAGAGAGAGAGATGAGAGAGACAGACAGACAGACAGACAGACAGAGCAGAGAGAGAGAGAGAGAGGAGAGAGAGAGATAGAGAGAGAGATAGACAGACAGACAGAGAAAGAGGACAGAGAGAGAGAGAGAGAGGAGAGGAGAGAGAGAGAGAGAGAGAGAGAGAGAGAGAGAGAGAGAGTCAAAAGCTTTCCTACTAAAGGATGGATGTTTTAGGTAATGCTCAGTCACCCACAACGTCCTTGCCGTTCTATGTAAAAATATAACCGTAAGATAATAATTTTAGGAACAATATTCTAAGTGAGCTCGCCAAAAAAAAACGAGGTCGAACACGTTACAAGACAAAACACGACGCGTTTCGACCTCTTAGGTCTTCTCCAGGCAAGACAAACAACGTTCAGGATAATGAAAACGAGGAACGAGAGCAATCACTTATCTTCACATATTGTGGACGGGCGTTGAATGAAAATGGAAAACTTACTATATACCAAAGTCGTTCGTTCCACCTGCAGTCGCCGCACTTTGGAACTAACGTAAGATGATGATGATGATGATGATAATGAAAATAATAAACAGTAATGATAACAATAATAACAACAACAACGATGATATTATCATTAATATTATAATTACTCTCACTCCGCCCTGTGCATTTTTTTTTTTTAATTTTAAAACTTCGGAGTGTATTGTTTCAAAAAAAAAAAAAAATGCTCCAGAAGTGGACCTGCTATACATGTAAACCTCTCTCTGTATTCTGGATAAATAACAGGGTGGCGCATACTTTTCGATGATTATTCTTGGTGTAACGCTGTTCCGACCGCCGCTCACCCCTCGCCACACGATTGCCAAAACACGTCAACTCAATGCTGACGACTATGTCAAAGGCAAAGTTTCGTTAGGAGAAACCTCCTGCACCCCAGCCAATCGTTTTGCTGATTCAGAATGCACAATTCATCGATGAGGATTTAACACCATACTAAAATACATGCGAAAGAGGAAAGATTTTTTTTTTTTTTTTTCAGACGGAGAAATAGAGTGTCTTGATGAAAAAAAAACTGAAGTAAAGACAAACCAGTATTATTAATCATACTATATTTGAACCAGTATTAGTAATCATACTATTTGAACCAGTATTAGTAATCATACTATTTGAATTGTGAAAATAAAACCAAAAAAGTCCCTGGTGCGGATAGTTCTCCCTTTCTTCCTCTCTGTATGTGTGTGTGCGTGCGTGCGCGCGTGTGTGTGTGTATGTGTGTTTGTGTGTGTGAGTGTGTGCGTGCGTGCGTGTGTGCGTGCGTGTGTTTGTGTGTGTGTGTGTGTGTGTGTGTGTGTGTGTGTGTGTGTGCGTGTGCGTGCGTGTGTGCGTGCGTGTGTGTGTGCGTGCGTGCGTGCGTGCGTGTGTGTGTGTGTGTGTGTGTGTGTGTGTGTGTGTGTGTGTGTGTGGGTGTGTGCGTGCGTCGCGCGCGCCTGTGTGTGTGTGCGCGTGCGTGCGTTGGTGTGTGCGTACGTGTGTACGTGCGCGCGCGTGCGTGTTCGTACGTGCGTGCATGAGTGTGTGCGTGCGCGCGCGTGTGTGTGTGCATCTGTGTGTGTGTGTGTGTGTGTGTGTGCGTGCGTGTGTGCGTGAATGAATGTGTAAGTACGTATGTGTGTGCGTGAGTTCGCGCGCGCGCGCGCTCGCGCGCGCGCGTGTGTGTGTGTGTGTTTGTTGTGTGTGTGTGTGTGAGAGAGAGAGAGAGAGAGAGAGAGAGAGAGAGAGAGAGAGAGAGAGAGAGAGAGAGAGAGAGAGAGAGACGAAACTTTGCTTTCTTAGCTTGCACAGAGGAAACTCCGAGGTCCCCTGCTGTCGGCGAAAGGTAGTCCCCCAGCAGTGAACCCCCCCCCCCCCCCGGCCCCCGACCCCCCCCCCCCCCCATCCCCACCAGACAATGACCCTGTGATCAGACCTGTCTTGGCGATGTTCTTTGTTCTCTGATCACAGCTTGCGGGCACATGGAGGGCAAAACATCTGCACCATCTGCTTATTTACATACATCACTCCACCATCTGGGGTATTTTACTGTTTGTCTCACGAGCCTTTGTGCATTCCCGATGTAGTCAAACTGGAATTCAGGATTTCAGGGCGTGATTGTGATGGTCAGCAACCAGGAAAGCATCTCATGAAACATTCCCGAGACGCCTTCAGGATTCAGGGTTTCAGACATTCCGATTCCAGTCATGTGTGTCGCCGAAGACTGACAATTGAAAATCCCGACAGTCCTTGCTTGAGGGCTGTCTTCCGGGCACGCCACTGAGAGCTGTGTCGTTTGCTCTCGTGTAACCCGTTCGATGCCGTTAAATGGCTGGCTCATGCAAATTTCATTCCGCCAAGGTCACACAGGTCACACAGGTGACAGACAGTTCATCGGAAAATTCTGAACAGGAAGAAGAACATTGGGTTTTTTTTTTTTTCGGGTCGACGAGGATAAAGCCGAGCTGTGGATATGAACGGACTGAAAATGTACCTGCTCACCCAAATGTTGAGTCCCAGCACTCACAGGTTCAGGAGGAGATCTACGATTTACAACAAGATCATCTATTCCATTGACATGCAGATGATTGTAATGATCGCAACAACTATAATCTGAAATAAAATGCGCGTTCTGTGTCTGCATGTGTTTTCTGGGTCCAGTGAAGTCTTCCGAGAGAGAGAGAGAGAGAGAGAGAGAGAGAGAGAGAGAGAGAGAGAGAGAGAGAGAGACAGACAGACAGACCCACAGACTGACCGAGACCTAGACCAACTAGACCATGAGGAGGAAACACACCACACACACACACACACACACACACACACATGCGCGCGCGCGCGCGCGCGCACGCACACACACACACACACACACACACACACACACACACACACACACTGAGAAGAAGAAGAAGAAGTTTTTAAAACAACCCTAGTTTCTATCTCAGCTTCTCTCCCTGTTAAATCCCACTTTTTCCTCCACACCAACAGATGAATGAATACCCTGAAGGACCAAAGGTCAGACAAAGGAATCGTTTCAAAAGATTTAGCGCCAGTGTTTGGGTTCGTCCGCCCCCTACCCTCTTTCTTCCTCCCACACCCATGGGCAGACAGACTAACTAATCGGACTTGCCGCTTGCTGGCCAACGCCGTGTCGTTCAAGGTCAGCCTCTCTGTCTGGGCGGGCACTCATGCGGGGACAACTTTGAACTCAGCTGACCTGGGGGAGGGGGGGGGGGGGGGGGAGAGGAGGTGAGAGGACAAGGAGATAGGCTGAGACAGGATTTGGTGCCGACTGCTGGGGGCGGGGATGTATGGGTGGAGGATGCGGGTGGTGGTGTTGTCAACCAGGGGTTCACCCTTTCTCATTTCCCGATGGGACTTTCTTTTTTTTTTTCCTTTTCTTTTTCTTTTTGTTTTGAACGTTTCCTGCCTTTCCGACGTCCATTCTCCTGCTGTCCAAATTATAGACGGAACACGCTGCGCAATGGTTTGGTCACACGTGAGAAAACTTCAGGCCAGTCCCTCGATCAGTTACGAAGGCCATATCATACCTGGCGATTCTCTCACTCAAGTACCAAGGCCATGTCACACCAGGCGAATCTCTCACTGATGTACTAAGGTCATGTCACACCAGGCGAATCTCTCACTGATGCACTAAGGTCATGTCACACCAGGCGAATCTCTCACTGATGTACTAAGGTCATGTCACACCAGGCGAATCTCTCACTGATGTACTAAGGTCAAG